>JAJAGP010001896.1:0-150533 GCA_025084515.1 Ancistrus triradiatus
TAGTCAAAAGCCTGTGTAAATAGGTATGTCTTTAGCCTAGACCTAAAACTTTGGAGAGTGTCTGAATCTCGAACTAAAGTGGGAAGTTTATTCCATAGTTGGGGGGCCATGTATGAGAAAGCCTTTCCCCCTGCTGTGACTTTTTTAATTCTAGGAACTAAAAGAAGTCCTGCACCCTGCGAACGAAGTAGACGAGTTGGATTGTATAACTCTAAGAGTTCACTCAGATAATGTGGGGCCAGGCCATGTAGAGCTTTATAAGTTATAAGAAGTTTTTCTGCATCATTCTGCATCACACTGAGATGGTTTGGACATGTGCAGAGGAGGGATAGTGGATATATTGGTAGGAGGATGTTGGCGATGGAGCTGCCAGGCAAGAGACGGAGAGGAAGACCAAAGAGGAGTTATTTGGCTGTGGTAAATGAAGATATGCAGGGAGTTGGGGTGACAGTAGAGGACGTGGAGGACAGGGTGAGGTGGAAACGTTTAACTCGCTGTGGTGACCCCTGATAAAGGGAGAAGCCGAAAGAAGAAGAAGAAGAAGAAATTTTTGGTAGTGTTATATAAACCTTTTGTAGCCTCCTGTCACATACTTCTTCAGCACGACTCTTCAGTTCACTCTCAAGTTCGATTTATATTGTGTTCGTATTGTATTCCTTTGGATAGTCTCACCGCACGGACTACCAACCCAGAAACGAACAACACATTGGCCGAAAGCGACATCTAGCGACCGTTATATGTCAATAACGGGATCCTTGGTGGTCTTCTGACAGCCCTAGTGGCACTTTCAGCAGGCATTAACCAGCAGGAAGTCCATGTAGTTCAAAGCACGTGGTAAGTACATGTAGGTCAAACCGGCCCGGTGCTTCAAGTGCTAAGTAAGGGCAAGGATTACAGCTGCATAGCAGCAACTCGTTTCTGGAAGATATCGTCTGTATTAAAGCAATATTCAGTATGAACCCCATGGCGTCTTTGGTTTATTTTGTTTGTTTATTGTGCTATAAGCTATTCTATAAAAGCCAGAGAACACTGAAGAATGTGACTAATCTACGGTGAAAATCACAGCTGTGAAGTTATCCGCGATGACACACTCCCTCTCATATTCTAAATAAACTACATGTTTTGTGCATATCAGCAAACACATATTGGAAAAAAGTTTGTAAGTTTGGGATTACATCTATTGGTATGTTCTCTTGGCTACATTTTTTTCCAGATTAGAATGATTAATTAAAAGTTTAAGTCATCAATTTATAGATATTTTTGTTTTGTCTTTCTATTTAAGTAACAGAATTGAACAAATGAATAGTTTAATGTTGTTTTTTTGAATGAATGAATGAATAAATAAGAAGTGAATCATACTTACATCCTTTCCCTCTTTGCAGTGAGAGACAATCTTCTTTACGAAAACGCAATAGTAAAGCTATTGCTAACCAAGTCATGTTAAATAGTATTGCTTCAAATAAAAGTTCCCATCCTAGAAATAAGGAAAGTTGTCTATCGCATTACAAAGTTAAAATGCACAGATATAGAAATACACAAACCTTTTCATAGACAAAGGAAGCCTGGTGATTTTATTATTAAGCATCCATTAAAACACATCATGGTAGCTTTAAGCAGGTTCTCCCAGTAAGTTTTACTCACCTCTGGAAAATTGTCGAACGTAGGTTACAGAGACTGCATAAACAAAAATGTTTACTGTACTGTATACAGCCACCATAACCGTTGTCAAAACTAGCTGGAGACCTGAAAAATTTTTTTTATTACAGACAGTGTGAGATACAATATGACTATATTAATTAGAATATCTAACTAAGATTACAGATGTAAAGAAGTGAGTAGGTTACATAACTGACCTATCAGTGATGGGTTGTACTGCAGTGACACTTACATTTGAAAGGTTTTCTGTGAAAGCAGTGATGTTGTAAACAGAGGATCATCGTCAATGCCATGATTAAAGGTGCTAGCACTGAAGTTACCATAATGTCATCTGAAATAGCCAGAAAAAGTTTGGATTTAAGAAACAGTGAATATTGATAAGTATAGTACTATATGAATACGATGACTGAGAGCTTGACGTTCTGGGGTAAACTGGTTCACATTATTGCATAAAATTGAACAAATATTACACAATACTTACAGCCCAATACTGGAATGGCGTTGACAAGAAGTGCAACAAGATAACCATTGGATGATTCTAAAGCTAGAGAGGAATACATTCGAAGTGCAAAGCCAGCTGAAAAAGAATGAGTGTAGCCATTACATTGTTTGATTTGATTTTCTTATAAATTTACAGACACACACAATAAACTAAAAACGTAAATTGATGTGGCTATGGCAACAAAGACAGCATAAAACTGCATGATAAGCTGTCTGAGACGTGTTGGGTATTTGGTAGTTCGCTGAACACATTTTTCCTTAACGCTATGAGAAATGTGAAAAAATTCTCATTTATATCTAGAAGTCTTGGGTTGCATAGCTAGAGTAATACAGTGCTGTCCTGGCAGCTCTTCCCATTCATACAGTCAAATGTCTGCAACTGACTCGAAATGCAGCAGCATGTTGGGTTTTCAGTTTACACCAATCCAACATTTCTATCTGGGTGCTTTATTTTTATTGGTCAATGAATGTATATATTTATTATTCCATTCATTAACCTTTTCATAATGACATATACCAAAAGAAATATTTAAAAAGAAAAGAAAAGTCAGCAATAATATTTAGTTTGAATAAACATCAAAAACCATGCTTGTATGTATACATGGCAACATCTTCAGTTGCATTCTTAAGTGGCGTTCTCTAAAATACCCAGTATGGAATTATATAAGGATTTGTAACAACATCTTTCTGGAATAAAGCTCTAATTTTCCGGTTATTCTGTTGCTGCTCAGTAGAAAAGCAGTCCATACGACCAAGTACACTAGTCTGAACTTTGAGTTCTTCTATTGAGAAACACCAGTCACGGACATCATTCACTCGTCGTATATTTTTCATATGGAAAACGATGCCTCTAGTGGCCTGGAGCACTTTCGCTGTGAGAAGTAAATGCAGCGTTTTTGTCAATGTTTTTCGTTTCGGTTAATGCTGTTGTGTTCAGCTTAAATGTATTTGTGTTCTCGACTTTTGTTTGCTTCCTAAATGTTGTTGTGTTTCACCAAATGCAGCATTTTTGGAAATGTTGTTGTGTTCTGCCTTTATGTTGTTGTGTTTTTCCTTAATGTATTTGGGTTCTGACGTAATGCTGTTGCGTTTTCGACTTTTGTTTGCTTTGTAAATGCGGTTGTGATGTGACTCTACGGGCCACCGTATGTTCGTCTGACGTTACACAATGCATGTTCTTCCTTACCTGTAATAACAGCAGTGATGAAAGCGAGCACAGCCCCCAATAAAATTGTTACTCTTCCAGCCTCAATTACTGTCTGTATGCTGATGTTATCAAAGAAAACTAAGTAAGATATGGAAAAAGAAATAAATAAGTCTCAATGAAGCATTCACACAGGGATCACAGCTTTAAATCATTTTACAAGTATTTTCAATGATCAGTTATCTAAGAAGATTCATGTTTACAATTAACATTGAGATTGAAATAAGTTATTCAAAACTTATATGAATTATTCCGAAGTTATTTTATACTTGTCAGAAGACACTAGTTGTCTGTGAATACAAATAGGCATGGTCCAGGATGTAGTTAAGGCCTTGTTATTTGTTATTTACACTCCATTGAAATTGCACCACCAATAAGGAAAAGTGATAGAATTATGGAACACAGGATCGATAGACATTCAAATGGTAAAAAAAAATGGAAACAAAATATGCTTAGTTATATATTGGCAAAAACAGGTTTGGTAGGGTACTGTTTATTTTACTTACTTGAAAATGCAGGCAATATTATAATTGAGTGATGAAGTGGAACAGCCACAGCCTTTACTCCCTTTTGCAAGCAACCTGTTAATAAAATCAGGGTTTAACTAAAACAGTTATATACACCAATGAGCCAAAACATCAAGAACACGCAGAGACCTCTGACAGTGCCCTGTGATATCCCTGTGACACCAGGATCCAATGTTCAGTTCCTACGTTTGTGTGCCTAATGTGGGCGCTTTCGACAGTGAACAGGGGTTCACATGGACATTTTGAGCAATCTGCAGCTACATAGCTCCAGACTCAACAGGGTGCTGTGCACTGTGTGTGTTGGGACACAATCTTTCCATAACCAGTGTTAAAAACTTTGGTCACATGTGCCATGGTGAACTAGTGTCAGTACAGATTTAATGCCCTTTGGTCGATTCATCACTCACTAACAGCACAACCACAAGCCTTGCCATTTCGGAGATGCTTTGTTATTTATGGCCATCTCTTCTGCTTCCAACATGTCAACTCCGAGAACTGACTGTTTTCTTACTGTCAGATATATTCAAGACCTTGACATACCCAATTGTAACAATATACAGGTTTCATGTTAGTGAAAATGCTTACATTTTGCATTTTTATTGAATTTAATATAGTTGTTATCAGATTAAATCATAGTCAGTATAACAATTTGAGTAAAAATAGTGATCTCAGACATTTGGCGGGTGAGTGAACAGTGTTCATACCTGGCAATTTGTTGAGAAAAGGAGAGGATTTTATCAACATTAAGGGCCGTGCAATACAGACAGCTGAACAAATGACAACCTCAGAGAGAAACCCTATAATGAGAAATCAATCAAGATGATGTCAGATGTTAGAGCTTGACAGATCACATGGTAATTACTATTTCTGTTTGAAAAGAAAAAAGACAACATTCACCTTCTTTTGACCATAAGATGAAAGCCACACACATACAAATATTTGGAAAGAGTATCAGAGTACCCTGCATTATCAAGTCCATTCTGTTAGTAACTAAAAAGAGACAAAAAGTATGGTATTTTATTGATGTAACTCATTATAGATAAACCATGGTTCCCAACCTGGGGTCCATGCTCCCCTCAGGGGGGCGGCAGACATCACATGAGGCTTCGTCTGCTCTGAGGTTCTCTGAGTTTGTCAAAATACAATTTGCACATGTTAAATTAAAATAACACACTCACTCAGTATATATATTTACTTAAAACATTAAAAAGTAAGTTTGTGTTTTTAGCTGTCTTGAAAAGAGAAAAGGGGCAACAATAAAAAAAAAAGTAACCGAAGAGAAAAGGAAAAAAATATAAATTATGTTTTTTTTCCACTTAAGATTTGCAATGAATCACTTTATTCTTTTGGTCTATATGTACACAGGCTGGGGGTGTAGCATTTAGATACTCATAGGGGGCTCCAAGGAAAAAGGTTGGGAACCACTCTACTAGAATATTGAAAATTGGGTCTTACCTTTTTTTCTCAATACGTTGAAAGTAGGAAGACAAAATCCCACTGAACACAGCATCACAGCAAAACACAACACTAGTATTGATATAAGAAGTGCCGAGAAGTCTGGAAGAAAAAAAATAGGCATGAATCACGATTAAGAATATGATGTACTGAAATTCTGAAGTACTTAAAAATGTAGATTTTTAACATATTTTACCAACACTCTGTAGATCCACGATGGTACGTGTTGACATCTTACTAGTGTGGATCTCACATATGAATTCTCCTTTATCCTCCACTCTCACATCCTTCAGCTTTAGAGAGAAGTTTCCTTTGGGGATTTCAGTAATAAAGAACTCAGCTCTTCCCCGATAGCTCTCATGAGAAGAATCAGAGAAGGTTTGGTTGTTTTGAAAGAGCAGGATGAGTAGGTCTCCATCTTTCTTTTTCCAGTTCACTTCTTCTATCTCATGGAGTGGAAGATGAGAATCTACAGAACAGTTCAGTATCACATCTCCACCTGCTGTGGCAACAGTGGTCTGATCTGCTCCTTTTATCATGAGATTCGCTGTAAGAATGTAGAGGACATGGACAAGAAAAATGTTTAATAGTCAAAGTAAAGAATAATTTCTATCATGAGTGTACTATATGTATATTGTATTCATATTACATTCATAAGTGACGTGAGTGCAAACTCTTTACTCAAGCAGTAGTAAGAAAGTAGGATTGCTAAAAATAAAGGCATCGCCATCTTTGTGGATCATTAATCCAACTTGATGACTCTTACAAAGCAGTGAAAAGCTATAAAAGATCTCAGCCCTATAGCAAATATCTGAAGTATGCTAGACAACACTCTCATAAACCAGAGTTATTATGGAACCAAGAGCAGTGTCCTGATGAAACAAAGAACTATTTGGCCGATAAACAAAGGTATTGACAAAAGGCTGTGAAGCATGAGTGTGGTTCTGTTATACTTTGTCCTTGTGTGGCAGCCAGTGCCCCTGGGAATACTGTGAAGAAAGCAGGAAGAATGTATTTTATTAAACATTGACTTATTCTGAAAACCAGTGTCTTATAGTCAGTGTAGAAACTGAAGCCTCAATAAACCCCTTGCAAAACCAACCTTGCACTAATTAAAAAATATATATTACATGTCCAAAAACCTGAATATGATTGATTATTGATTAAATATCTGGATAGATCTCACACAGTACGGCTTAACAATATCTAAATGAGAAGAGTTCTGTAAGGAAGGTTAGGTGAAAATCCTAAAGCAAAAGACAGACTGTTAACTGCTACAAGAAATGTTTGGAGATTGAGTTCTGCTAAAGAATACTCTGGTAAAGAGAATTTCTGTTACTCAAAGTTTACAGGCGGGATACTCAAACTTTTGCACATGTAATTTTAAAACATTTTACATTATACTGCTTTTCTGAAAGTAAAACAATAAACTGTGCAAAAGAATCACTGTCCTCAAAACAAATTTGGTCCTTGAAGATGAATACGTTTCCCACATCGATCTCTACACTGGAAATGACCTGTATTGCCCTCCCTTATTTGAAATTGCATATTCATTAATCAATCAAAAATGCTAAATGTAAATATTGCATTATGTGGCTCATTTTATAAAGATATATTCTTTGACTGACACTGTTAGAAATCAGCTTGTACGTTTTATGGCTTGGATTTAGTGTAGTATTGGTATGTTAAGCTACTTCGCGCATCAATTCATGTCAATCATTACATTCCCATATATATATATATATATATATATATATATATATATATTATACAATTCAAACAGTCTTACCTTTAAGTCCAACAGGAAAAACAAGGACCAAAAACAATGAAAAACACATCTCTTATAGCTGAACTGTAAAAAATTTGATTATTGGGACCTGACCCTCATAATGTCACACAATGCTACCAGGAAGGTGTTTTCACAAAGAATGAAAGTACAAAAGCCAGTTAAAGCGTGTGACTGGGTGACAACAGTCAGTTAGTTACACATTGTCTACAGAGAATGTCACTTGCCATAAAATCTCGCCACATCCATTCGGAAATATTTGGGTCATTCTGTAATTAGGGTTACATTTGTCATAAAGCAGAAGGAACAAACATTAACTAGTTATTCACTGCAAATATAATATTACTACTACTACTACTAATAATAATAATAACAATAATAATAATAATAATAGCAACAGCGGTATGAATACTATTGTACAGTATGTCAGTGATAATCATACAGGTGTTTATTTAGCTCCATTTGAATGCAAAAAGTATTATTTTTACTTTAAATATTTTGGGGGCTGCATTTAAATTAAATATTTCCATTTTTGGGCGTGCAGTTGTTAGCACTGTCACCTCACAGATCCGAGGTTCCTGGTTCAATCGCCACACCAGACCAAAAGACTTCCAAAGATGCATGTTAGGTTAATTGGTGTTTCCAAATTGCCCTTAATCTGTGAGTGTGTGTATGAGTGTGTGAGTGTATGTGCCCCATGATGGATTGGTACCCTAGGGTTGTTCCAGCCTTGCACCCTGTGTTGCCGACTAGGCTTAAGTGGATAAGAACATGAATGATTGAATGACTATTTACAGTTTTGTTCAATATCTTGTGTTTCCCAATGGCTTCTGAAAGTGATAAAAACTATTTTGTGCAGTATGAAGTTGTTTACTGAGTTATCACAGTGAACCGTGTAGAACACTAAAGCTGCTGGTACTGACTGAACTGCATAATCCCGCCCCCTTACTTTCATGTTTCCCAACAGTAGTAACAGAGTACAAATATAAAAAACTACAGCAAAATGAAACCAAATTGGCAATTGATGAATAAATTCTATATTATTGGATTTTATAAACATCTTGCACTTTTTTGTGGTATTATAACAGTGACATAGTGGGAAGTGTATGAAAAATGTAGTAGCAGGTTTAGTTTTTGTTAGTGAAAAAGCAGCAGTATTACACAAAAACAAAAAACCCATATTATTTTAATACGGTTAAACACGTTTGTTTCACGCAAACAAACCAAAACCATTTCAATGTACCAACATCATTTTGCTAATACCAGTAAATACAAACACAATAAAACACATCACAGTTTAAAATATTAAACATTTCACATTTAAATTCAGATCTTTTTCTCACGAAAAGATAAAATGTTAAGAAAGCTGCCAACTGCATTTTGTGTGATTATGAAATTCTAAATACATTACTATATTAAGTTATAAAAATATATCATTTTACAGATATTGGCATTGAAATGTAATTGTTAAACACACAGAAAATGGAGGAATGAAAATAATAATAAAAAAAAAAAAAAAACTCTTAACTACAAGTTTTTTTTGACACATTTCACACATAATCCCAATCATTATTATTTGTATTTATATTATTTTGAATTATGGTACAAATAAAAGTATTCCAGGGCGCTATGCTCCTTTTTACCACTGGTTGTGCTGCTACAACTTACTTTCTCAGTTAGTCTCACCAACTTCTGATTTGGTCGCACCCATTTTTATACTAACCAATGATCGTGCATGTTGATAAATCAATTTCTTAATGCGTTTTTGTACCTCGACCATGGCAGGGATCTATGGTAAGAACTTGTGCTGCTGATTTGAAATGAACAGGAGCAAACAAAAAATCCAGGAGCACAAGTTTATTAACTTTTTTTATTTCTTTTTTTATTTCTTCAGTTTAGGCATGAATAAAAGTTTTGTTCAGCAAAGCATGAGACTAGAAAAACTGACACTTGTTTCTTTTGTGAAGGCAGGGTGAAGAAGTTAGCTTTGCTCATTGCACATTAATGAATAACAACGGTACACTGAATATACATTATAAAAGCTCATTTGTAATAATTGAAATGTATTTTATTTTAAAAATGTGTGTGTGTGTGTGTGTGTGTGTGTGTGTGTGTGTGTGTGTGTTTGTACACTACCGTTCAAAAGTTTTGGGTCACATGGAAATTTCCTTATTTTTGAATGAAGCTAACATTAAATGAATCAGAAATACACTCTATACATTGTTAATGTGGTAACTGACTATTCTAGCTGCAAAGGTCTGGTGTTTAATGCAATATCTACATAGGTGTATGGAGACCCATTTCCAACAACCATCACTCCAGTGTTCTAATGGTACATTGTGTTTGCTAACTGTGTAAGAAGGCTATTGGATGTTTAGAAAACCCTTGAAAACCCTTATGCAAGTAGGCTAGCACAGCTGAAAACAGTTTTGCTGATTAGAGAAGCTATAAAACTGACCTTCTTTTGAGCTACTTGAGAATCTGGAGCATTACAATTGTTGGTTTGATTAAACTCACAAAATGGCCAGAAAAAGAGAACTTTCAATTGAAACTCGACAGTCTATTCTTGTTCTGAGAAATGAAGGCTATTCCATGCGAGACATTGCCAAGAAACTGAAGATTTCCTACAATGGTGTGTACTACTCCCTTCAGAGGAGAACACAAACAGGCTCTAACCAGAGTAGAAAGAGAAGTGGAAGTCCCCGCTGCACAACTGAGCAACAAGACAAGTACATTAGAGTCTCAAGTTTGAGAAATCGACGCCTCACAGGTCCTCAACTGGCAGCTTCATTAAATAGTACCCGCAAAACGCCAGTGTCAACGTCTACAGTGAAGAGGCGACTCCGGGATGCTGGCCTTCAGGGCAGAGTGGCAAAGAAAAAGCCGTATCTGAGACTGGCTAATAAAATAAAAAGATTAATATGGGCAAAAGCACACAGACATTGGACAGAGGAAGATTGGAAAACAGTGTTATTGACAGACGAATCGAAGTTTGAGGTGTTTGGATCACACAGACAAACATTTGTGAGATGCAGAACAACTGAAAAGATGCTGGAAGAGTGCCTGACACCATCTGTCAAACATGGTGGAGGTAATGTGATGGTCTGGGGTTACTTTGGTGCTGGTAAAGTGAGAGATTTGTACAAGGTAAAGGGGATTTTGAATAAGGAAGGCTATCACTCCATTTTGCAACACCATGCCTTACCCTGTGGACAGCGCTTGATTGGAGCCAATTTCATCCTGCAACAGGACAATGACCCAAAGCACACCTCCAAATTATGCACGGACTATTTAGAGAAGAAGCAGGCAGCTGGTATTTTATCGGTAATGGAGTGGCCAGCGCAGTCACCAGATCTCAACCCCATTGAGCTGTTGTGGGAGCAGCTTGACCGTATGGTACGAAAAAAGTTCCCATCAACTCAATCAAACTTGTGGGAGGGGCTTCTGGAAGCATGGGGTGAAATTTCTCCAGATTACCTCAGCAAAGTAACAGCTAGAATGCCAAAGGTCTGCAATGCTGTAATTGCTGCAAAGTGAGCATTCTTTGACGAAAGCAAAGTTTAAAGTAGAAAATTATTATTTCAAATAAAAAAAAACATTTTTTCTAACCTTGTCAATGTCTGGACTATATTTCTATTCATTTTGCAACTCGTTTGATAAATAAAAGTATGAGATTTCAGGGAAAACACAAAATTGTCTAGGTGACCCCAAACTTTTGAACGGTAGTGTGTATATATATATATATATACACAGTGGGGCCAAAAAGTATTTAGTCAGTCACTGATTGTGCAAGTTCTCCTACTTAGAAAGATGAGAGAGATCTGTAATTTTCATCATAGGTACACTTATAAAACGACAAAGACCTGAATCCAAACCCGGGGCATTTCTAGGGCCGTTTCTCAATACCAAGTACCCGAAGTTCGGAATTGCATCTGGACTAGGAAGTTCGACTTGCGAGTTCATTCTCCCGAGAACGAAAGGACGCAGTTTGGTTATTGGAACAGCAGCGTACTTGGCTATGGAAACAACACTGTTCACTTTTTACACCTAGATAAAATCCTAAAACAACTTGTATAAAGCCTGTCAGTGGTGGAAGAAGTGCTCCGATCGTTACTTTCCATTTAATAGTTAATAATCTACATGTAACAACGGACCGATCGCATTTAATAAAGCAATAAGGCACGAGAGGGTGTGCATTATTGTGAATATATCACAGGAAAGAGGTGTTGTGAGGTGTTGTTACGCCTCTTTCCTGTGATGTATTCACAATAATGCACCCCCTCGAGTGCCTTATTGCTTTTATACCACAGTTCCGTTATCGTCATTTATTGTTAGATTTTAAGTTAAAAAGGACAGAAAAAACGATTTGTTTATCAGCGTTCCGCGAGGTAAAATGGTTCCATTCTATCGTTATTTCGCGTATAAGCCCTTCAGTCATTAAAGTCGAGGAACAGAATGACTAATAACTGTAATATACAGACAATAAACACAAATATATTGATTGGTAAGTTTTAGTTTATTAAAAAGAAAGTTTATGTACATTCAGCGAATAAAATGGGTGGGGTTTATAAGGCAGGCTGTTACTAAGATCCACTATTCTACCGACTGAAGGAGATCGGAGTGAGATCCCGGTGCTCTAACCAAAGTCTAGAAGATCCCGTTTGATTAGCGATTATAAATCTGTATGATGAAGCTCTTGATGTTAATCTTAGCAATCAGAAATGTAACGACAGAGTTACACAGCATCAACAGCTTCTCTGGGTTAGAGCTGGACTTACAGATAACAAACCTGCCAGATGAAGCTCCGATCAGCCGCGGATGGTGTTTAATGATAGATAGATAGATAGATAGATGTATAGATACTTTATTAATCCCGAAGGAAATTGAGGCCTCAGTAGCAAGTTACATAAATCACACAATTGACACCGTTCTGTTACATTCAGTCCTCAGTTCCTCCTCGCCCCCTCTGTGTAGAGTTAAAGAATCCAATGGCTCTGGGAACAAATGATTTTCTGAGTCTGTCTGTAGAGCAGCTCTGTGACAGTAGTCTGCCACTAAACACACTTCTCTGTTGCAGAAAAGTTGTGTGCAGTGGATGTTTTTGGTTGTCCATAATGGAAAGCACTCTGTTCAGAGTCCTTTTCTCTGTTACGGTTACCAGTGAATCCAGCTCTATTCCGACTACTAGATGCAGACTAGATGCAGAGTTTAACTCCAGCAAACGATGTTTTTGTGAGTGATGAAGCTGATTCAGGTCATTTTTGTTGATGGGACTAAAACTGATCTTCAGTCTCGTTGCTCCTCAGTCGAGCTGTGAATCCATTAAGAGCCGGGAGACGTTTGATTTAAAGTAGTGACTTCGTTCTTTTCCAGAGCTTCCATATCCTAAAGGTGATAAACCGTTGGCTCAGGTTGGTCATTAATAGCTTCATCTTCCAAATTCATATCGTTTTCAAAACCAGTAGATTTTATAAACTAATTATAGCTTTCATCTCGGCAGTGTTTTGCTCATTATAACTTGGCTGCTTTTTCTGGCGGGCGTCGTTGCTAAGTTACGTGTGTGTCGCGGATTAATACTTACAGAGCGTCGGTCACAGTGTCGTTATCGTCAATAATGTCACAGCGGAAGACGTCTCTCAGCCAATCAGATTGTGGGGTGGGAACTAACTGTGGTATAAGCATAAGTAGAAACCTTTCCAAACATGAGCGAGCACCAAACAAGTCTGATTTTAGAAGGGAATTTAAATCTGAACTTCAAGTTATAGCAGACAATTCATAATTAGAATACAGGTTGAATAAAGAATACATATAATGCATAATAAACATGTTAATAACATCTCCGAAATCGTCTGAGCATTTTTTTATGTAAGCTCTATCTTGATAAACTGACTGTATAGTTACATTTTAAACAACTACATTCTCGCCTAAAAAACTGTTATAACTTTATTCTGTGACACAATAACAGTATTACTTTAGAAATTATACATCCAGTTGGGAGTCCTCTCATTCGCCATTACCGAGCTGGCAATGCATTGTGGGATATTTTGCTGTCCAAATACGCACAAGTCTGCTCCGATGCATCCTCGATAATATGGGCGGAGCAAGAACACATCCGGGATTTGGAGCGTACAAGGGTAGATGCGAACTGATTAGATATGGAGACAGTACTTAGAAAAGTACAAAAAAGTGCGCATACTGAGAAACAGGGGCCGTTTCTCAATATGCGTACTTCTCTGTGTTTGTGTTCTTGTGAAATGTCATCAGTCGCAGCCCAAGCACTGTTCCATTTCTAAGTTCGCTTCTAACCAAGTACGCTTCAAATCCCTGGATGTGTTCTCGATCTGCCCATATTACCGAGGATGCATTAAAGCAGACTTGTGCGGACTTGAACAGCGACATATCCCACAATGCATTGCCAGCTCAGTAATGCCGGATGAGAGGATTCCCAACTGGATGTATAATTTCTAAAGTAATACTGTTATTGTGTCACAGAATAAAGATATGAGATTTTTTTAGGCGAGAATGTAGATGTTTAAAATTCAACTATGCGGTCAGTTTATCAAGATAAAGCTTACATAAAAAAATGCTCAGACGATATCGGAGATGTGACGTAAAGTTATTAACATATTTATTATGCATTATATGTGTTATTTGTTCAGCCTGTATTCTAAATATGAACTGTCTGATATAAATTGAAGTTCAGAATTAAATTCCTTCTAAAATCAGACTTGTTTGGTGCTCGCTTATGTTTGGGAAGGTTTCTATTTATGCTTAAATGCGATCGGTCCGTTGTTACACGTAGATTAAACTATTCAATGGAAAGTAAGAGATCTGAGCTCTTCTTCCACCACTGACAGGCTTTATACAAGATGTTTTAGGATTTTATCTAGGTGTAAAAAGTAAACCGTGTTGTCTCCATAGCCAAGTACGCTGCTGTTCTAATTGTAGAAGAACCGAACTGCATCCTCCCTTCATCGGGAGAATGTACTCACAAGTCCAACTTCCTAGTCCAGACTTAGGAAAGTCCGAACTTCGCGTACTTGGTATTGAGAAACGGCCAGGCTACGGCTTGAGGAGATTGGGGGCATAGCCAAGACACCTGTAGAGGGGTCCAGGGATGTCCTGCACATAATTTTTAATACTCAGTATTGATCATTTTTATACCATCTGGTATTCTCTTTATAACACATGCACTGTCTGTTTGAAATTTGTTGCAAAAAACAACGTTCAGTATAAATAAAACATTTAATATGCGTGTAACTATGATGTTTTCGCATTTAACCTTTTTATTCCAAACATAATGCAAAATGTTGGTAATGGTAAGGTTTAGTAAATTTACTTACTTACTTGAATAAGTGATTATTTTGCACACATATTAATAATTTCAAAACAGCGCTATATTCGCCTGAATGAAATGAAGAGACGCCTGGTTTCTGAAAGAGTCGACTCACTAAAAAGAGCCTGAATCACTACTTCTGAACGTCCTCCCACTGTCTGTCCTTGCCACGCTCCCTCACACAAACAATGGACACCCAAGTGCACACGCAAACCTGACAGAGACCTAAACTGATTATGGCTGTTATGTTAAAATAATATAGACTTTGATGTTCAATATGAGATATAATGTTAGATATAATGTTAAAAATTTATATTCAGGGCTATAAAAAAGTCGAGGTACAAAAACAAGGTGAACATCATGCACTCGCAAAAATGCGTCCGCATTTCAAAAACAGTTATCGCATTTGCGCCCGTTTAGGTCGCAGTCTAGAGCCCTGTCAGAATTGCAGCATACGTGTGTAATATTCAGCTGGCCTGGAGGAAGTGAGCTGGGTGGAAACATCCGTCGTTGACTTGGTGTGAAACTGAAGCTTCTTTGAAGCTGGTGAATGTCTGCAGCTTCTGATTCGCTTCTGGTAGCTCATGTGAAGCGAATGTGCTGCATATTTCCTGAACCGATTAGTTCATGGAGAAAACAAAGCATAATAATAATTTACCTTCTTCCCAAGCGAACCTTCAAACCAAGTACAGTATTGGCTTTTCCACTAAGCATGCTGTATCACGTTACCTCAGGTTCTGTTTCATTCCGATCTTCAAAGTTGTGTTTTATTCTATGGAAACAATTTCAGCACAAAGGTCATGATGTCATTTACTGTTTTAGCCTTGGTATGACTTTCAAACTATTTAAACTAGCACTGCCAACAGAGAACATTTCATCTTAAATAACTAAATAACTTCTAGTTAGCTGTACTAACAAATAATAGGTTTGATTATTCAAAAACCTTACCTGTCTTTAGTCCTCATCCCTGTGATGTACACAAAATATGTTAGAATTGGTAAAAATATCAACACAGAAACAAAATATTACCACCACCACTCGGTTAATTAGCCTATTAGTGTAATCTGTGTCATGTTTTGGTCTTGACATGTTGTTCAGTTGAGTGATTAAACAAAAGAACAAGTTCTGTTACATCTAGTGTTGAAAGTACGTACACTAAATAAACAAAATTATGTGGACAGCCCTTCTAATTACTGAGCTCGGCTATTTCAGCAACACATTCATAATGTAAAGCGCACATTGTTGGATTCTCCACAGACATACGGTGGCAGTAGAATGGGTTGTACTGATACCCCAGTGACTCTCAATAGGACAAATCTTTAGGTCTCCACTTCCAACGAGTCAGTTGCTATTCTTAAACAAAGTCCACAGAGAACTGGTTTGCCAACTTTGATTGAGAACTTGGCCGTCTTGCACAGAATCTTGACCACAACTCCATCAAACACCTTGAAAATGCACTGGAATGCCAAAAGTGCCTAACATCAGAAGCCAACCTTACAGTCATGCTCCAAACTTTAGTGGAAAGCCCTTTTAGAAGCACAAAGGCTGTTGTGTGAGTGCACAGCTGCACAATCCACACTAATATCCATGGTTTGGATGTAATTTTTTGAGTATCCACATACTTTTGTCTATATAATTTACCGTGACATATTAAAGCATCTGTATTACATTCATGACATTTATCCCAATTGTTATGTTGTCATTAGACCTATAATACTTCAAATTACCAGAATGTACTTGGAACAAATACATTTGATCTTGTTAGTACTTACAGGCATCATAGATTTGCAAAGTGAGCCAGCCACAAACAAACAGTGTTTCAAATGGTAGGACAATCAAACGTAGATCTTCTATCGTCCGTCCTCCTTTACCTGGACATCAAGATAAAGTAGAAACTTCCAATTTAATTTCAACATTGTTCATAGAGCATTTTTATTTTTATAAGAAATAGGTCATAATATTTTTGCTATTTTTATGGAGCCAACAATGGAGGTCATAACCTGCCGAAATGCTGTGTAAAGGATGTTTGGAATTAATACCATATTAGGAACATTTTCAGATCAGTAGAGTGTTGAATCTCCACTAATATTAATTCACCTTGTTACTGGCCAATCAATGTGTTGCTTTACAAAGTGTCTTCTGAAAATCTACCTCAATCCTGCTCATTTCAAACCTATTAAAATGGAAACATGAATCAGTCTTTATGCTGTTTATGATTTACCTGCTTTCAGGATCAGTTCTGCAGCCAGGGTGATGGAATTTATAACCGTGAGACCTACAGCTCCAAACATGTATATCATAATGTGAGGCAAATCTGTAATTCAGAAAATACTACATTTTAGTTGAGACAGATACATCTGCTTCAGAAATGTGCAAAATGAAATGTGAACTGTGAACTGTTCTTTCTGTACTCATTTAGTACATCAGGATGTCATAGCTGATTTAAGGTCTGGACCCTGACTTGACCATTATGATTAATTATCTTCTTTAAACCATTCTGATTTGTTTTAGATAAAGCTCAGTTCACATTTAGTAAGTATTAAGTATATTTAATGGGAAATGGCAATGGATTCACAAACTACTTCTTTCGACTGTATATAAAGCCCTTGAAAGTTGTATCTGGATAGTGATAATTCACAAAAAAACAGACTTACCAGGTAAATGGTTTGGATGTTTGAACAAGGCTGTTGCTGCCAAAACATGGATTAAAACAATCAAAGCCAAATATCCAGCACGATCTGTAATCAACATAGAGACATTTCATATGAATTATCATTATAATTAGTAGTAGTAGTAGTTTACCATAAAAGCAGTACATATGACAGAACACTTAAAATGCAATTGAAAAAAATTTATTAAAAAGTCTTGCAAATATATTTTTAAATCCAGAAATGATGAGTCACGTGAGTGGCAGGGTGGCTCAAACCATTGAACGTTAGTGTGATAATGTAAATATCTATTAGTAAGTGTTCGAATTTTAACACTGTCAGATTTTTTCACTAGATCTGTAACTCCACTGGATGATGTACCTTGTTTACTTTCCATGAAATTGGATGTATAATAAAGGCAAAATATTCCAAATGCAGTGATAAGGACAGAGGTAAGTACAGCACAACACAAATCTGAAAAGAGAAATACAACTATGTTATTTATAGAAAGAAAATGCAACCAATTATAATGCATGCTGCGCTGCTCATACTGTGTACAAATGCTGATACTAAAAACGAGGAACACTAAATATGTTGGACAGCCAAAGAGGACAACAGAACCGGACACACTTTTGCAATTTCTATTATGCATATTATAATTTATAGGTTTCATGCCTAAAAAATAACAAAGGGGTTAGGAAGGGTGGTCACTAATCTTCAAATCTCAACAGAGATACTACAGAGGAAAAGTTGTAATCATTAGGTGAATATGAATTTTTTCTGAGGAGTATCCGACATATTACAATGCTAGCAAAGAAGTCTTGCTAATCATTGACTAAACTAGACCTAGATTAGAACTTTCTCACCAAAGTGGTTAGGGTCATCAGTGACATGGTTTTCAGTTAGGTATTCCTTCTGTCAGGTATTTTATTTTATTTGTTTTGTTAGACCCATTAACTTTAGTTGAAGATCACATTCTATCCTATTATCCCAGTAAAGCATTGTATAATACAGAAATGCACTGACATTAGAAGAAACCAAAGAGTAATTCAAACATACACAAACAAATAGTTTATGGTTGTATTTTTTGAATGAATTAATAAATAAGAAGTGAAACATTCTTACATCCTTTCCCTCTTTGAAGTGAGAAACAATCTTCTTTACGAAAACGCAATAGTAAAGCTATTGTGAACCAAGTCATGATAAACAGTATTGCTTCAAATAAAAGTCCCCATCCTAGAAATAAGAAAAGTAGACTATCACATGACAAAGTTAAAATTCACATATACAGAAATACACAAACTTTTCATACACAAAGGAAGTCTGGTGATTTGATTATTAAGTATCCCCCTTAAACTCATCATTGTAGCTGATTCTCCCACTACATTAACAGCAGCTCTGTAACCAAGAATGTTGTAATGCATTGATTGGTTTGGCTGTACTAAATATTACATAATGAACATACAAACTATATGCAGAGACTACTATTGCTCCCCCATCTCATCTCACACAAAACTTACTTTTCTGTTTTAACATTTACTCACCTCTGGCAAAGTCTCCCATGTTAGTTGCAGAGACAACATAAACATAAATGTCAACCATGCTGTAAAGAACCACCACAAGAGTTGTCAAAGCAATGTGGAGACCTGACACGGGGAAAAAAACATGCTTATTACATATAGTATGAGCATACATTACATAGAGTATAATATATTGCGACTAATACCAAAACTAAGATTTAAGTCTAAGACTAATTACAGATGTAAACAAGTGAGTATGTTGCTTAACTGACCTGTCAGTTCTGATTCGTCGTATAGTAATGACACTTACATTTGAAAGGTTTTCTTTGAAAGCAGTGACGTTGTAAACAGAGGACCATCGTTAATGCTACGATTGAAGGTGTTAGTACTGAAGTTACCACAATGTCATCTGAAATAGCCAGAGAGGTTTGGATTTAAGAAACAGTGAACATGAAATAAAATCAGACAAAAATTAGACAGTACTTACAGCCCACAGAAGTAGGTGTTTGATTGATGTTGAGAAAAAGTGCAACAAGAAAACCATTGGCTATTTCCAAAACTAGGGCTGAATGCATTCGAAGTGCAAAGCCAGCTGAAAAAGAATGAGTGAAGCCATTATATTGTTTGGTTTAATTCATAGTTCATTCAAAGAAGGCAGAAAACTCCATGAAAAAGAACTGTCCTAGATGTTTTGGGAATTTGGGACTTCACTGAATTTATATTATTCCTTAACCTTCAGAGAAATGTGAAAACATTTGCAGCAGCACATTTGGTTTTCAATTAATCCAATTATTTTCCATGGTAGCCCACCGAAGACCCACTTTTCTACTCAGTGTTGTCTTTTTCCTTCATCAGCTCCTAACAGGGATTTAGTAGGATGGTGTTATTGGTCTCTAAGTTATTATACTAGCTCAATGTCTACTAAGACTAATACAAAGCACAGAAGAACATCTGCTAAAAGCTGTAATGTATTTTAGTAGTATAAGTGTACTGCTGTGTAAGTAATAATGTAAAGAACCTACAGCATTATTTTCTGAAAAGTTACTGGGTATTCTATCATATAAATTGCTTTTTAATTATTTTTTTAACATATAATACATGCTCATTTTGCCAATCTGGTAGCATTCATTATTATCAACGTGATATCAGTTCCCACACAGGTTCACATTACAATGCATGTTTTTTCTTACCTGCAATAATACCACAGATGAAACACAGCACAGCTCCCAATAAAATAGTTACTTTTATGACTTCCAATACTGTCTGCAAGCTGCCGTTATCAAATAAAACTAAGCAAGAGATTGAAAAAAGAGAAAACGATATTAAGTCTTAATGAAGCATTCATACAGCTTTTAAAATGCTATTATAATTTCAGTGATCAGTTATCTAATAAGATTCATGTTTACAATGAATATTGTAATCAGTGCTTGAAATGAGTTATTCAAAACTTATATGAGTTAATTTGAAGTTAGTTTATACTTGTCAGAAGACACTAGTTGTCTGTGAAAATAAATACTCAGCATTGAAATTGCAACACTAATAAGGAAAAGTGATGGAATTATGGAAATCACAGGATCGATAGACATGTTAATGATACGCAAATGATAAAAAAATGAAAACAAAATATTCAAAACATCTCAATGTAATGGAGGCACTGCACATTCAACAGCACTTGGTCAGATTTTTTAGGTTATGTGGCTAAAAACCTTTGCATTCAATGTGGCTTTTATGCCCCTCTGACATACCACAGATTGGAGCTAGGCGCTTGAAAATTCAATCAACTGCAGATCTTGGTGACACCTACTACCTCCTCAATTTGCATAATCTTCCTTCTTGGTTTTGCTGTTTCAATGCTGAAGAGTGTAATTCAGCAGTAGGAAAATTCGAATTTGAATACTGAAAATCTGAAGTGAAAATTCCAGAAATCACTACAATTGTTTCAATTTACTGGGTTCAGACAATTTGATTGCAGGTTGTACTTTTCTCTCAACCCTCAGTTAAATTCACTGGAGGAAATTCAATATTCCCAGTTCTTTTAAAATTTGGGTTCAACGTGGCTGATATGATTAATGTGCATCATGTCCAAGGAAAATCAATGAAAATGACATCCATATACAGTGCTTATAGAAAATAAGCATAGCCCTTTGAAATATTCCCTTTTTCTTACATCCTGAAATGAAAACCCAATAAAAATACCAGCTTTATTTACACATTGGGCCTTACAGTTGGTTGGAAAAGCTATCAGTCCCATCATCTAATACACCATAGAGCTACCCTGCTTTAATTACAGCCATTGGTTTTGTAGTGTATGTCTCTACCAGTTTTGCACCTAGACTGAAGAACATTTTTCTATTCTGCGTGAGAAATTTTGTGGCGAGCAGCAATTGTTTGCTCTGAGTGGACTTGGCAGCATTTCTTTCCCCTTCAATGCTGACCAATCGCCCAGTCCCAGAAGAAGATAAAACAGACCCACAATGTTCTCATATGATGTTGCCACCATCATGCTTCACAGTGGGTATAGTGTAGTGCTGTTTATTTTACTTACTTGCAAATGCAGGCAGTATTATAACTGAGTGATGAAGTGGAACAGCCACAGCCTTTATCCCCTTTTGCAAGCAACCTGTCAATAAAATCAGTGTATAACTAAAACAATTATATAGGCAATGAGTCAAAACATCACAACCACCTGCCTCACATATTATCGGATCTCTGCATGCCATCAAAAAAGTTTAGACCCACTGAGACCTCTGAATGTGCCCTGTGTATCTGACACCAGGATATTAACAGCAAATCCATTAAGTCCTATAAGTAAGGAACTTGTTGCTTCAGCTTATCCCACAGATCTTCTAATACAATGCATCTTGGTGCCGTGACGTCTCTAGGTAAGAGCTGATGTAGAGGGCATCCATATGATCTAAAGAAACAGGACTCATAGGAAGAGACAACCTTCTTCTCTCATCCACTGTTCACTTTGTTTGTTTGTGTTCCTAACGTGGGCACCCTTGACAGTGAACAGGGGTTAGCATGGACATTTTCAGCAATCTACAGCTACACAGATCCAGACTCAGCCACAGTATCCCTTATGTCAGAACAGGTATTATGCCCTTTGGCTGTTTTATGGTTTGTTCATCTTCTGACTACTGGCTTCAATTAAACATTTTTATTGAATTTAGTGCAATGGTTTTCATGGCATGGACTCCAAATGGCTGTGTACAATCTGATGATCCATGTTATTCAGCATGATTTCACAATATCCTGTAGGGCATCTTGTAGTGATACTGAATGTTCTGCTTTCTTAGTCTTCTTATTTGACTACAGTGGAGCTTAGATTAAGTGACTTAGAATGAAATTCCATGACAGTCAACATTATTTTCTTTGGTCTTCAAGTAGTTGTTGGAAAGCTTTGAGGTGTGTTTTCAGTCAGTATATATGTAATGAAAAAACATCATCAAAATGCTAAATAGAAGCATTCTCAGACTTTTGACCCCAACAATCCTATATATACACATGCGAGAGAGTGAACGGTGTTCCTACCTGGTAATGTGTTGAGATAAGGTGATGTCTTCATCAACATTATGGGTCGTGCAATACAGACAGCTGAACAAATGACAGCCTCAGAGAGAAACCCTATAAAGAGAAATCAACCAATATGCCATCATTTGATAGAACCTGACAGAGCACATGGTAGTTATGTCTGTTTGGAAAAAAAGGACAAAATTCACCTTCTTTTGACCACAAGATGAAAGCCACACACATACAAATGTTGGGACAGAGTACCAGAGTAGCCTGCATTATCAAGTCCGCTCTGTTAGTGACTGAAAAAAGAGCCTATTAGTATAATATTTATAATGATGTAACACATTATACTGGAATACTGGTAATTAGGCCGTACCTTTTGTTCTCAGTAAGTTGAAAGTAGGAAAAACAAACCCCACTGTAAACAGCATTACAGCAAAGCACAACACTAATAATGATATATGAAGCCTGGAGAAGTCTGGAGGAAGAAAACAGGGATGAATCATGAATAAAGGTCCTGAGGTACTGAAATACTGAGGTACTTAATGATCTGTTTTAAAAACTGCAATTTTTGATTATATTTTACCAACATTCTGTAGATCCACGATGGTATGTGCTGACATTTTACTAGTGTGGATCTCACATATGAATTCTCCTTTATCCTCCACTCTCACATCCTTCAGCTTTAGAGAGAAGTTTCCTTTGGGGATTTCAGTAATAAAGAACTCAGCTCTTCCCTGATAGCTCTCATGAGAAGAATCAGAGAAGGTTTGGTTGTTTTGAAAGAGCAGGACGAGTAGGTCTCCATCTTTCTTTTTCCAGGTCACTTCTTCTATCTCCTGAGCTGGAACATGAGAGTCTACAGAGCAGTTCAGTATCACATCTCCACCTGCTGTTGCAACGATGGTCTGATCTGCTCCTTTTAGCTTGAGATGATCTGAAATAGATGAAGATCATCTGAGATGACAATAATGAAGAAATGCAAAATTTTGTAGTGTATTTTTTGCCAGTATGTTAGATCCCTGCAGAGGTTGTGTTTATGTCATTCATTTTAGAAGAATCAACAAAAAGTTGAAATTGACCAGGAGTTGCCGAACGTTTTGCTTAAGAACATAAGCATATCAAAGAGCTTCAAGAATAAAACTGGTAAAATGGAGAGCAAATGAATTTCAGAGAAGAGACAGGGAAACAATAAAAAAGATTTAACTGTTTATTATATGAAACTGCTTATTATCTTGTGTACAAGTGAATGGGAGCATTCATAATAAACAAAAGAATTGAAAGAATTAGTTCCCTAGACTATGAACCAAATGAATGATGGTGAAATTGACACTAATCTGTATTTTGCACCCTTACATTAAAAATGCTTCAAATTCAAATTCATTAAAGCAACATATTTGCATTACCGACAATCCGAAGAATCATGGCGATATTTGCTGATGTGTCAGGAGTGTGGATCTCACATATGAATTCTCCATCATCCGCCGCTGTTACATCCTTCAGCTTCATAGAGAAGTTTCCTTT
Source organism: Ancistrus triradiatus (assembly GCA_025084515.1). Lineage (NCBI taxonomy): Eukaryota > Metazoa > Chordata > Actinopteri > Siluriformes > Loricariidae > Ancistrus > Ancistrus triradiatus. Next base: position 23,674 of record JAJAGP010001896.1, read on the forward strand.
GGGAATTTCAGTAATAAAGAACTCAGCTCTTCCCTGATAGCTTTCATGAGAAGAATCAGGGAAGACCTCGTTGTGTTGAAAAAAAAGCACAAGAACATCTCCATCTTTTTTTCCATTCACTTTTTTTTTCCAGGTCACTTCTTCTATCTCATGAACTGGTTGATGAATGTCTACAGCGCAGTTCAGTATGACCTCTCCATCTGCAGCTGCAAAGGTGGTCTGATTGGTCCCTTTCAGCAGAAGATTTGCTGTAAAAATATAGAGGAGACGGATGAGATAAAGGGTATAATAGTCAAATGAAAGCTTACAACGATCGCGGGGGTACTATCTTCAAAGGTGGCGCAAGTACAAGTAGAAGTATAATAGTAAGTTTTGGAAAAGTAAAGGCATTGGGTCTCTCCACCAGATTCACGAACATCAGATTCATTAGTAGAATGTGTGTATGTTAATGAATACCAGTTGTTTGCAAATCAGGCATGCTGACACGTTCATTTACAATTAGCATACAATTACTATTACCATGCCCACAAAAAACAAATGACCATCATCATGCCTTTGGACTGTTTAACCACAGCAAAAATCATTAAACATGTCTCAGAAAAAGCAATAATGTTGAACTGGACTTTTTATTAAATGATGTTGGTTCAAATTAGGGGTGGGCAATATGGTAAACATATTATATCACAATAATTAAACATTTTCACTATAAATAAATGTATCACAATACATTTGATCACAGACAAAATGCATCAGTAGCGACAGATTCGTAAAAACTACAAAAACAAATATTATACCATACTAAATAAAGTGATTTTTATTCAAAATGTGCTGCACTTCATCCACTTAAACAGGATAATGAAACATGCAGTTGGTCCGTGTTCTTTAAGCATCGACAATAACCTCGATGTGCTCAGAAAAGCATATTATCTATCGCGATACGATAAAATATCATCATATTGCCCACCCCTAGTTCAAATCGAACCTTTTACTTTTGAGAGTCCAGATATTTAGGGTCCTAAAAAAGCGTCTTGGCAGCAAATGACATGTACTGTTAATGAAGTTTATTCGGTTATCGGTACAGTCCAGGAGGTCAGGAAGTGGTTCGGCATGAAGCTTGAATCTAAAAACATATCAGCATCAGCAGGCACTATCCAGAGCCTCTATTATCCCCTTTTTGACAGATCGCCAGCATTGGTGAAACCTATAGACACAAGTGTGTATATATATATATATATATATATATATATATATATATACATATATATATATATATACACACACACACACATATACATACATACACAGTACTGCTCAAAAGTTTGGGGTCACTTGCAAATTTCCCTCCTTTCCAAAGAAAAACACATTTTCATGCAATTCACAAACAATCTTGTCCATTACACAATTAATTTAAATCTATTAGATGATTTTTAAAGAATGAAAATGTTTGTATTAAGGCCTATTTTTGTTTAGAAGCCTATTTTGCATATAGTCCTATTATCAGCAATTCTCAGTCCTCTGCCTCAATCTCCTATTTTGGCTGCCAATCCAAGTTAACCTTCTGAGACCTCGCGTTCCCACATGAGGACATGACGTTTGGGGTTTGCTACACCTCATACTTCATTCTGCTTAACTCATTTGTAGACACTCTTGAGCATTTCACAAAAACAAAAATACCTCCTGTTTAAAGATGGTGCTCAGTGTTTATACATAAAAAAAATCAGAGCTCCAAAGAGGGTAAGGAGGTCTCAAGAGGTTAAGAATGTTATTAGGCTAATGAATTGTTAGGAAAACCTTTTTCAATTTTGTCGCACAGCTGAAAAACATTATACTAACAAGAGAGCTTAAAAGTGAGCATCACATTCTAGGATAGTTTAGTACAGTGGTGCTTGAAAGTTTGTGAACCCTTTAGAATTTTCTAGATTACTGCATAAATATGACCTAAAATATCATCAGATTTTCACACAAGTCCTAAAATTAGACAAGGAGGACCCAGTTACACAAATGAGACAAAAATATTATATTTGGCCATTTATTGATTGAGGAAAATGATCCAATATTACATATTAGTGAGTGGCAAAAGTATATGAACCTTTGCTTTCAGTATCTGGTGTGACCCCCCTGTGCAGCAATAACTGCAGCTAAACGTTTCCTGTAACTGTTGATCAGTTGCAGGAAACTGCACTAAATGGAACCCGTCAAACACCAGTGTGAGCATCAACAGTGAAGCGGCGACTTCAGGATGCTGGACTTCATGGCAGAATTGCCAAGTAAAAGCCATACCTCACACTTGCCAGTTAATAGAAAAGACTGCAATGGACCAAGGAGAAACGACATTGGACACTGGAAGATTCAAAGAAGGTGTTATGGACAGATGAGTCCAAGTTTCAGGTCTTTGGATCAAACAGAAGGACATTTGTGAGGCGCAGAAACAATGAAAAGATGCAAGACCAATGCTTAATGCCATCTTTCAAGCATGGTGGAAGAAGCGAGATGGTCTGGGCATTCTTTGTAAGTGGCAAAATAGAAGATTTATAAAGAGTGGAAGGTAGCTTGAAGAAAGAAAGCTACCACAAAATTTTGCAAGGCCATGCCATACCCTGTGGACGACGCTTGATTGGGGACAATTTCATCCTACAACGGGATAATGACAAGGTGTGATAAATAACACACCTCCAAAATGTGTCAGCAATATGTAAAAAATAAGGAGTCAGCCAGAATTCTGACTGTATTGGAGTTCCCAGCACAATCTCTGGATCTGAACTCTACTGAGCCGTTGTGGAAGCAGCTTGACCGTATGGTACGGAGGAAGACTGCATCAAGCCAATCCATGTTGTGGGAGATGCTCTAGGAAGCATGTGGTGAAATCGCATCAGATTACCCAAAAAATTTGACAGATAGAATACCTGGGGTCTGGCAGGCTGTAATTGTCGCAAACGGTGGCTTTTTTGATAAAGGGAAAATTGTGTATTATATATATATATATATATATATATATATATATATATAAACCAATTTAAATATTGTTACCAATTTAAATATACAAGTAAACACAAATGCAGTTCTTTAATGAAGGTGTGTATTATTAAGGGAGAAACAAAATCCAAACCTACATGGCCCGCCCTGTGTGGAAAAGGTGATTGCTACCCCTTGTTAAAACATAACTTAACTATGGTTGATCACACCTGAGATCACTGTCTCTAGCCACACCCAGGCCTGATTATTGCCACACCTGTTCTCAATCAGGACATCACTGAAATAGGACCTGCCTGACAAAGTGAAGGACACCAAAAGATCCTTAAAAGCTACACATCATGCCGAGATCCAAAGAAATTCAGTAACAATTGAGAAAGAAAGTAAGTGAGATCTATCAGTCTAGAAAGGGTTATAAAGCCATTTCTAAAGCTTTGGGACTCCAGCGAACCACAGTGACAGCCATTATCCACAAATGGCAAAGACATGGAACAGTGGTGAACCTTCCCAGCAGTGGCCGGCTGACAAAATTTACCCTAAGAGTGCAGTGAAGACTCAACCAAGAGGTCACAAAAGACCCCACAACAACATCCAATTAACTGCAGGCCTCACTTGCCTCAGTTAAGGTCAGTGTTCATCCCTCCACCATAAGAAAGAGACTTGGCAAAAATGGCCTGCATGGCAGAGTTCCAAGATGAAAACAAGAAGAACATTAAAGCTTGTCTCAATTTTTCCAGAACACATCTTGATGATCCCCAAGACTTTTGGGAAAACATTCTGTGGACTGACGAGACAAAAGTTGACAACACTTCGGAAGCTGTGTGTCCCATTACATCTGGTGTAAAAGTAACACAGCATTTCAGAAAAAGAACATTATAGCAACAGTAAAATATGGGGGTGATAGTGTGATGGCCTGGGGCTGTTTTGCTGCTTCAGGATCTGGAAGACTTGCTGTGATAAATGGAACTATGAATTCTGCAGGATCCTGAATCCTGAAGGCTAATGTCCAGCCATCTGTTGGTGACCTCAAGCTGAAACGAACTTGGGTTCTGCAGCAACACAATGATCCAAAACACACCAGCAAGTCCAGCTCTGAATGGCTGAATATATACATACAGTGGGGCAAAAAAGTATTTAGTCAGCCACTGATTGTGCAAGCTCTCCTCCTTAGAAAGGTGAGAGAGGTCTGTAATTTTCATCATAGGTACACTTCAACTATGAGAGACTAAATGAGAAAAAAAAATCCAGGAAATCACATTGTGGGATTTTTAAAATATTTAATTGTAAATCATGGTGGAAAATAAGTATTTGGTCAATAAATTTGGTCCAACTCAATACTAAAAAAAAGCAAGATTTCTGGCTCTCACAGGCCTGTAACGTCTTCTTTAAGAAGCTCTTCTGTCCTCCACGCGTTACCTGTATTGATGGCACCTGTTTGACATCGTTATCTGTATAACAGACACCTGTCCACAGCCTCACCAGGAAGAAAATTGTAGACCTGCACCAGGCTGGGAAGAGTGAATCTACAATAGGCAAGCAGGTTGGTGTGAATAAATCAACTGTGAAAGCAATTGTAAGACACACAAGACCATTGATAATCTCCCTCGATCTGAAGCTCCACGCAACTACACGGAGGGACTTGATGGATGACCTTCAGAGAGCTGGGACCAAAGTAACAAAGGCTACCATCAGTAACACACTACGCCGAAAGAGACTCAGATCCTGCAGTGCCAGGCTTGCCCTGTATATGTCCAGGCCTGTCTGACGTTTGTCAGAGAGCATATGGATGATCCAGAAGAGGATTCTTAGAATATCATGTGGTCAGATGGAACCAAAATAGAAAGTTTTGGTAAAAACTCAACTAGAGGAAAAATGATGCTGAGTCGCTTCCCAAGAACACCATACCTACTGTGAAGCATGGGGGTGGAAACATCATGCTTTGGGGCTGTTTTTCTGCAGAGGGGACAGGACGCCTGATCCGTGTTAAGGGAAGAATGAACGGGGCCATGTATCGTGGGATTTTAAGCCAAAACCTCCTTCCATCAGTGAGAGCATTGAAGATGGAACGTGACTGGGTCTTCCAGCATGGCAATGATCCCAAAACAGCTTAACAATTTCTACTACTAAAGAGTTCTGTAATGGAGGTTAGAGGGGAAATCCTAAACCAAACTGTTAACAGCTACAGGAAATGTTTGGGGACTGATTTCTGCTAAAGCTGTTATTGTTAGTAAATGATGACTCACTTGACACCCAAACTTTTGCACATGTATGTATAAGACATTTTACATTGTACTGCATTTCTGAAAGTATAAGACTACCAAAGGCACTTTACTGACAGATTATCAACAATTTCTGTACGCCAATCAAATTTGATGCTTGATGATGCATAGGTTTGACACTCATTACTCTCTGCACTGGAATACCCTGTATTTTTTCTGCCTTATGTAGTAGCACTTGAAATTGCATATTATTTAATCAATCAAACATGCAAAATGTAAATTGAATAACCAGGCTCATTTTAAAAAATGTACTCTTTGACTGACACCTTTACATTTTACTTCTTGGCCTTAGTATTATATTATTAGGTATAATCATTTCAACTAATTCAAAGCATCAGTTCATTATACGCATTATATTCCCATATATATATACATATATATATATATATATATATATATATGTATATATATATATATATATATATATATATTTTTTTTTTTTTTTTTTTTTTAAATTATTATTATTTATATACAGTGGGTCAAAAAAGTTTTAGTTTAGTCATGAGAAAAAAAAAATCACATTGTAGGATTTTTCAAGAATTTAATTGCGTCACGCGCCACGGCAGCGCGCGCCGTGCACTGACCAATTGGGAAGCCCCACGGCGATCGCGCTGATTGCGCTCAGCCGTAAGGCTTCTAATAAAAGCGCGCCCGCGAGAGAGACTGGTCGCGGGTTATTGATGTTTGCGTTCCATGCCTCTCGCGCCTCTCCCATCCACTTTATCTTGGCTTACCTCCTGTCCATGCCTTCCAGACTCATCCGTGTCTGTCCATGCCCGTTGTGCCGCGTTCTATCAAGGTATCATTCTGTTTAGCTTACTTCCATGTTTTCTTTAGTTACCACCCGTTTTCCGTCCCAGTGTAGTTTTGGTTTACCACCTGTCTTCGTTCCGTGCCCGTTTTCCGGCTGCGGCCGTATTTATGTTCCACACCCGTTTTCGGTCCTCGCTTCTTTCAGTTCGCTGCGTCTCCCGTTGTTCGCATATTTCAATAAAGCTTCCTTATTTTGAATACCTGCGTTCGTCTCCTGCTTCCCATCCGCCTCTCGCCGTTACAAATTGTAAATCATGGTGGAAAATAAGTATTTGGTCACCCACAAACAAGCAAGATTTCTGGCTCTCCCAGACCTGTAACTTCTTCTTAAAAAAACTCTTCCGTTCTCCACTCATTACCTGTATTAATGGCACCTGTTTGACCTAGTTATCTATATAATTGAAACCTGTCCACAGCCTCAAACAGTCAGACTGTCGAAGGACACCAGGAAGTAAAAATTGTAGACCTGCCCCAGGCTGGGAAGAGTGAATGTACAATAGGCAAGCAGGTTGGTGTGAATAAATCAACTATGGGAACACTTATATGACAAATAAAACCACTGATAATCTCCCTCGATCTCGGGCTCCATGCAAGATCTCATCCCGTGGGGTCAAAATGATTATGAGAACGGTGAGCAAAAATCCCAGAACTACACGCACGGACCTGATGAATGACCTGCAGAGAGCTGGGACCAAAGTAACAAAGGCTACCATCAGTAACACACTACGCCGAGAGAGACTCAGATCTTGCAGTGCCAGGCGTGTCCCCCTGCTTAAGCCAGTACATGTCCAGGCCCGTCTGAAGTTTGCCAGAGAGCATATGGATGATCCAGAAAAGGATTGGGAGAATATCATGTGGTCAGATGAAACCAAAATAGAAATTTTTGGTAAAAACTCAACTCGCCGTGTTTGGAGGAAGAATAACTCTGACTTGCATCCCAAGAACACCATACCTACTGTGAAGCATGGGTGTAGAAACCTCATGCTTTGGGGCTGTTTTTCTGCAAAAGGGACAGGACGAAGGGAAGAATGAACGACGCCATGTAGCGTGAGATTTTAAGCGAAAACCTCCTTGCATCAGTGAGAGCATTGAAGCTGGAACGTGGCTGGGTCTTCCAGCATGACAATGATCCCAAACACACCGCTCGGGCAACGAAGGAGTGGCACCGTAAAAAGCATTTCAAGGTCCTGGAGTGGCCTAGCCAGTCTCCAGACCTCAACCCCATAGAAAATTTGTGAAGGGAGTTGAAAGTCTGTGTTATCCCAAAACATCACTGCTCTAGAGGAGATCTGCATGGAGGAATGGGCCAAAATACCAGCTACAGTTTGTGCAAGCCTGGTGAAGACTTACAGGAAACATTTGACCTCTGTCATTGCCAACAATGGTTATGTTACAAAGTATTGAGTTCAACCAAATACTTATTTTCCACCACAATTTACAATTAAATTCTTTAAAAATCCTACAATGTGATTTCTTGGATTTTTTATTCTATTTTTGTCTCTCATAGTTGAAGTGTACCTATGGTGAAAATTGCAGACCTCTCTCATCTTTCTAAGTCGGGGAACTTGCACAATCAGTGACTGACTAAATACTTCTTTGCCCCACTATATATATATATATATATATATATATATATATATACACGTTTTTGTCCCTTAAAAACTTTTTTCTTTCATGCTACACATACTGAATATAAAACCTTACCTTTAAGTCCAACAGCAAAACCAAGCACCAACAGCAATAAAAAACACATCTCTTATAGTTGAACTGCAAATGATTTGGTTATCGATAGAAGTACAAAAGCCACTCAAAAGTGTGGGACAAAAGACAGTTACACACTGGCTACAAAGAATGTCACTTGCAATAATGTATCACCACATCCATTATCTTGTATCACATTCAATAGCTCTCAATTTCAATTTCTGAAAGTGTTAAAAACTATTTTGTGCAGTATTAAATTGTTTACTGAGTTCTACACTGTGTAGAGCACAAAAGCTCCTGGTACTGACTGAACTGTGTAATCCCGCCCCCTTACTTTCATGTTTCCCAACCATAGTAACATAAAGTACAAACATAAAAAACTACAGCAAAATGAATCCAAATAGGCAATTGATGGATAAATTCTATATTATTGGATTTTATACACATCTTGTGATTTTGAGGTATTTTAATAGTGAAATAGTGGGATGTGTATAAAAAATGTAGAAGCAGGTTTAGTTTATGTTAGTGAAAAAGTAGTAAAATTAACCTAAAATCCATATTATTTTAGTACGGTCAAACTTCACGCAAGCAAACCAAAACCATTTTCAATATGCCAACATCATTTTGTAAATACCAGTAAATACAAACATAATAAAACACATCACAGTTTAAAATATTAAACATTTCACATTTAAATTCAAATCTTTTTCTCACAGAAAGACAAAACGTTAAGAAAGCTGCCAACCTTATCTTCTTTGATTATGGAATTCTAAATACATTACTATATTAAGTTATACACATTTATATTTGTGTTATTTTCAGTTACATTATGCACAAATTTGTAAAATTCAACAAATTATTCAAATATACAATTCCAGCAAGGAAACTGACCCAGTATTACCAGTAGTCACTTATAAAGTGGATAGTTACGGTACTAAAATCTGATTGGCTGAGCCATGTGCAAAGGCGTTATAAAACGGCTGTTATAAACACACCGATGAGTCCTCAAAACAACAGAATTCTGTATAAATGACAGTCTTTTTGTAAACGTAGACATATACTTCATTATAAATATGCAGTACATTATAAATATGAAGTTGTATGGTCAGTTTAACAGTGCAAAGGTGCAAAAAGATGGCTGTAATTAAGGAGTAAAAACATGAAGACAATAAAAGTTGATGACTGGAGGATTGTTAGTTATGTAGTATACCTTTATGTTAATGGATGAATTGGAATTGAAGTTTTCTAAGGATTCTAAACCTGCTGCTACTGATGCTTCAGGCTTAACATAAGTGTTGTTATAATGTCAAATATCATATTTTTCAGTTCATGAGATGGTTCTCATGAACTGAAGTGAAGAGAAGTGGGATGGTTCATGTGGCCCATCAGCGGTTCCATATCTGGATGGACCTACATACAGAACACAAACCACAACAATCATTTCCATTCTACAAAACAAAAGTTTTTCACATAGAAAACTGCTTATTAATTCAGCACATCACTGTACCTCAGGCCCTGCTTCTGTCTGATCCTTAAAGTGTAGCTTTACTCTAGGAAAACAATTTCAAGACAAGTTAAGGATGTCATTTATCCTTGGAGAAAATGATTCATTTTAGCACTAGCTAGAGTTATGCAACTAAAGATGTGTCAGTGAACTCTGCTGTCATGAACTTTGCTTAGCCCTATTTTTTAACAGAAGTCTTATTATTTTTTGTGAAAGAATCTTACCTGTCTTCAGCTCTAATCCCTGCAATATATACAAAATAGGCTTTGGTTAGAACTGGCAAAAATACCAACATAATGTGAAACATGATTTGAATTCTAAAAGCAAGTCTAGCAGCACATCAGCCACCTTATACTGTACTCTCCTTCCCCAGAAATGTAAAACTATGCACATTTGTTACTCGGTGAATTATTACCATAATCAGTCTTTTTTCAATCTTGTCTCGTGAATATACTATAATCCATTTTCTCTGTTTAGTGATTAAACAACAAGTAAAAGCAACAACAATAACCTTACTTAAATTATATGTATGATATGTTTACCAGCTTTACACAATATCCTCAGACCCAGAGAATTGCTAATGAAATCACAGGTGTATGGAACTAATGCATTTGATCTGGTTAATACTTACAGGTATCATAGATCTGCAAAGCGAGCCAACCACACACAAACAGTGTTTCAAATGGCAGGACAATCAGACGTAGATCTTCAGTCGTCCGTCCTCCTCTGCCTAGAAATCAAGAATGGATGTAAAGCAGAAACGAAAAAAGCAAACTGACTGCAACATAGTTCATAATTACCGAGTACAAAACTGCTGTAGCCATAAAAAACTCAAAGTCATATTTAGTTAGTTTGAATTTATAGGTCATAATGTTTTTGGTGTTTTTATGACCAGTGCAGGTGGTAAAGATGCAGAGTGCTGAGGGTTTGGAATACATTATCGGCTTGTTTGAAATGTTGCCGTTATACTCATTGGAAACGGGAAATGATGATAAGCTTTATTTATAGATAGCTTTTTACTTATAGAACGGCTCTTCATTCCTACAATTTGGAAATTGAACAGTCCAGTTGATTTTTTTCTTACTCCAAATCTGAACAAAAAAAATTTTGACTTCAAGCATTGGCACCCTAAACAAAACACTCTTCCGAAGACAATGCACATAATCTTGTCCACTTGATGGCGATAATGCACCAACATGGTATGCCAAACGCCATAAAACACAACAAAAGAAGAGGAAATAGGGTGAGATAATAGGCATATTTTGTACAGTATATTATATAGTATTATATTATATTATATTATTATATTATGTATACAGTGGTGCTTGAAAGTTTGTGAACCCTTTAGAATTTTCTAGATTTCTCCATAAATATGACCTGCAGTTCTGCACACCGGCTTGGAGGAATTTTAGCCCATTGCTCCGTACAGAACAGCTTCAGCTCTGGGATGTTGGTGGGTTTCCTCACATTAGCTGCTCGCTTCAGGTCCTTCCACAACATTTCCATTTTATTAAGGTCAGGACTTTGACTTGGCCATTCCAAAACATGAACTTTATTCTTCTTTAACCATTCTTTGGTAGAACGGCCTGTGTGCTTAGGGTCTCTGTCTTGCTGCATGACCCACCTTCTCTTGAGATTCAGTTCATGGACAGATGTCCTGACATTTTCCTTTTAGAATTCTCTGATATCATTCAGAATTCATTGTTCCATCAATGATGGCATGCCGTCCTGCCCAGATGCAGCAAAACAGGCCCAAACCATGATACTACCACCACCATGTTTCACAGATGGGATAAGGTTCTTATGCTGGAATGCAGGGTTTTCCTTTCTCCAAACATAACACTTTTCTTTTAAACCAAAATTTCTATTTTGGTCTCATTCGTCCACAAAACATTCTTTCAATAGCCTTCTGGCTCGTCCACGTGATCTTTAGCAAACTGCAGACGAGCAGCAATGTTCTTTTTGGAGAGCAGTCGCTTTCTCCTTCCAACCCTACCATGCACACCATTGTTGTTCAGTGTTCTTCATGAACATTAACATTAGCCAATGTGAGAGAGACCTTCAGTTGCTTAGAAGTTACCCTGGGGTCCATTCTGACCTTGCCAACTATTACACGCCTTGCTTTTGGAGTGATCTTTGTTGGTCGACCACTCCTGGGGAGGGTAACAATGGTCTTGAATTTCCTCCATTTGTACACAATCTGTCTGACTGTGGAGTCCAAACTCTTTAGAGATGGTTTTGTAACCTTGTCCACCCTGATGAGCATCAACAACTCTTTTTTCTGAGGTCTTCAGAAATCTCCTTTGTTCCTACCATGATACACTTCCACAAACGTGTGTTGTGAAGAGCAGACTTTGATAGACCCCTGTTCTTTAAATAAAACAGGGTGCCCACTCACACCTGATTGTCATCCCAGTGATTGAAAACACCTGACTCTAATTTCACCTTAGAATTAACTGCTAATCCTAGAGGTTCACATACGTTTGCCACTCACTAATATGTGATATTGGATCATTTTCCTCAATAAATAAATGACCAAGTATAATATGTTTGTCTCATTTGTTTAACTGGGTTCTCTTTATTTACTTTAGGACTTGTGGGAAAATCTGATGATGTTTTAGGTCATATTTATGCAGAAATACAGAAAATTCTAAAGGGTTCACAAACTTTCAAGCACCACTGTATGTACATTATATCAGTCTACGAGTGTGACACTTTCTCAGTCTCGGTGCCGCCCCATTGATAAGACGTGCCGAAGCTGCGTTTGCCCAGTGGCTATAAAGTTTCATTTTATTTTCGCTTATTTCATCTCATTGTATTTCAGTTATTTCATGTATTTATTAATTATTGATTATTGTATAACATTCATTTGCCACTGCATGCTTTTAGAAGTGGAAATAAAAATATTGGTGTGAAAAACAATCATTTAGGGATCAGAAACGGATTAATCCTATTTATATTACTTTATATGGGGAAATTTGATTCCGACTTTGAATGAATCAAAAAGGCTTTCTGAAACCAAGTTAGGAAAAGATAACTACTTCAAAAATTAGCACATGAATAAATGAACAGATGAGATGGTTAATCCTCCAAAATTTCATCAGATTTTTAAAAGTTGCAGCACATGTTGTACCACTAAACCTGTGTCAACATAGACCCGTTTATTTCTACTACAAAAATAGCAACGCACTGTGAAACAAACTGCCAAGAACGAATGTATCGTCTGTAATATGAGACAGCTTGAAATAAAACTTTTTGTTCTACAAACAAAATAATTGCACCACTTAAACAAGTTACTGCATATTAAATCATACATGGGTTGGGCACTAATTTAAACAATTTAGAACAATTTGTCATATATCTTCCTGGAATACACCCATTAATACACTCCTCTGGGCAGAACAATGTAGAATTGATTCTCCACCTACATTCATTCATCTAAATGGTGGAGGGATTATGTTTTCAAGATTTAAATGGTGATTCGTTGAGCTCCACCAAGCACTTATCCAACCAATGAAGTCAGATTGTATACAATGGAGCATTGACTCAAAGCAGCTTTACAAACGCCTAAACATTACAAGGAAGAAACCTTCTTATAATGAGACCTCCTTGGGCGTCTTAGATGATATATGTCAAAGTTTAAGCAGAAATCAAATTTTATACAGTTTGGTTTTTACCTGCTTTCAGGATCAGTTCTGAAGCCAGAGTGATAGAATTGACAACTGTGAGACCTATAGCTCCAAACATGTAGATCACAGTGTGAGGCAAATCTGTATTCAAGGAGTAAACAAAATGTTAACTCGATTGTACTGTTCATGTCAAATTCATAACACAGTCATTGTATTTGTCAGCCCTTTAGATCTAGTAAAGCAACAGGTAGCATCTTGCATAATGATTAAGGAGGAACTCCAAAACATTTGGAACCGTTTCCAGAGTTCACAAACCTTTTTCTTGTACTAAAAAACTGTACTAGAAAAACCTTTGAAATGAAACCATTTCATATACTGAACAGCTTTAGACTCACCGGGTAAATGTTTTGGATGTTTGAACAAGGCTGTTGTTGCCAAAGCATGGATTAAAACGTTCAAGGCAAGATATCCAGCACCATCTGTAAAAATCAGAGAAATTTCACATGAATTTATATATTTTTATAAATCTTACAATAGTTGCCCCTTAAAATCTTATAGATTACAGGAACGACTACAGGAAAGTCTTATCAGCCAATCACATTTCAGCAACTCAATGCCTTTGGGCATGTAGACATAGTTAAAAAGAGCTGCTGAAGTTCAAACCGAGCATCAGAATGGGGAAGAAAGGTGATTTAAGTGACTTTAAACATGGTATGGTTGTTGGTGCTAGATGGGCTGGTCTGAGTATTTCAGAAACTGCTGATCTACTGGGATTTTCACACACAGCGCCATCTCTAGAGTTGAAAAACAATGGTCCGAAAAAGAGAAAATACCCAATGGGCAGTTTTCTGGGTGAAAATGCCTTGAATGAGCTGATAGAAAGGCAACACTAACTCAAATAACCACTCATTATTTAAAGGGAAATAGCAACCCATCTGCTGGGAATCCATAGGTTCACATTCTGGGTGGGGCTTGCACATAAAGGTCAAGTGGCACGTTTATGGAACACTGAGATGGACTGGTGACCTGTCCAGGGTGTACCATAGGATCACAACTAGCCTTTATATCTATTGTACTAAAGTATACAGTACTTGTTGAAAAAAACCCCAAACAAACTGCTTCTTGATTCTAACATTTTGTACGTTAGTGTATGACACAGTTCTTAAGTTTTTTTTTTTTACTTAAACAATACCTTTTATATTCGATCTGTAATCGTATTAAGTGATTTTGTACCTTTTCTATTTTCCAAAAGTTTGGCTGTATAATAAAGACAAGCTGCTCCATATAGGACGGTTCCGAAGACTGCAGTAACAGTGCAACACAAATCTGAAACGAATAACACAAACAGCAAATGCAGTTACTAACAATAGAGGCTGTTCATATAACTTCTATCAACACTAAGTACAAGTCTTTAGCCAATCATCCATGACCCTTTAGACCTTTTTCCTTGGAGCCCCCTACGAGTATCTAAGAAACGCTGCATACCCCAGCCAGGCCAGAGGAATAAAGTGATTCACTGCATGTCTTTATTGGCAAGAGTGACGTAAATGACAGCTTTCTTCATTTTATTTTGGCTTCCTTTTATAGCTGTTTTTCTCCTTTTTTTTCTTTTGGCTCATTTTCTCTTTTCAATACAGCTAAACATTTAGCTAACAATCAAACATACGCTTATTAAATATATTTTTATACACAGATTTTTCCTGTGATTTTATTTTATTAACATGGCCAAACTGTATTTTGACAAACTCAGAGCACCTCAGCAGACAAAGCCTTGCGCAACCCCTGTGATGTTTTGGTCATTAGAACCTCCTTTACAGTGCACTGATCCCAAATGTGTAAAGAGGCAAATCCGAGTCCCCCTGCAGCCTTACTTTCATGTTTTCTTTGTGCATGTTCTCCTACTTAGAACTTAGAAAAATGAGAGAGGTATGTAATTTTCATCATAGGTACACTTCAACTATGAGAGACAAAATGAGAAAAAAAAATCCAGGAAATCACATTGAAGGATTTTTAAAGAATTTAATTGTAAATTATGGTGGCAAAATAAGTATTTGGTCAATAAATTTGGTTCAAACTCAATTACTTTGTAAAATAACCTTGTTGGCATGACAGAGGTCAAACGTTTCCTGTTTAAGTCTCCCACCAGGTTGGGCACACCACTGTAGCTGGTATGTGGCCAATTTCCTCCAAGCAGCTCTCTCTAGAGCAAGTGAGTTTGTGGGGTAGGTGGTAAACGACTTTCAAACTCCCCTCCACAAATTGTTCTATGGGTTGAGGTCTTGGAGACGGCTACACCACTCCAGGACCTTGAAATGGATTTTTACGGAGCCACCCTTCGTGCACGAAGCGGTGTGTGGGATCAGTCATGTGGAAGACCCAGCCATGTTCCATCTTCAATGCTCTCACTGATGGAAGGAGGTTTTGGCTTAAAATCCTCATTGATACAGGCCCCCGTTCATCTTCCCTTAAACCGGATCAGTCTACTGTCCCCTTGCAGAAAAACAGACCCAAAACATGAAGATTCCCACCCTCCATGCTTCACAGTAGGTATGGTTGCAACTCCGCATCCTCGCGGCGTAGGGTGTTACTGATGGTTTAGCCTTGTTACTTTGTCCCAGCTCATATGCAGGGCCATTCATCAGGTCTCTCCGTGTAGTTCTGGGATTTCTGCTCACCGTTCTCATGATCATTTTGACCCCACGGGATGAGATCTTGCATGGGGCCTCAGATCGAGGGAGATTATCAATGGTCTTGTATGTCTTCCATTTTCCTACAATTGCTCCCACAGTTGATTTATTCACACCAACCTGCTTGCCTATTGTAGATTCACTCTTCCCAGCCTGGTGCAGATAACGAGGTGTAGCGTTAATAGCTGGATTAAAAGTTTTCCCAACTCTCTATACCCTCTGTTTCAACCCTGGTCAAGCCATAAAACCTTGTGACTGTTGGAATGTAGTGGGACAACATCTGGACAACAGCCTCCTCAGCAACCGATGGCTCATCGGCGTCGACCTCTTCTCGAACCCACCAAATTGGGGTTCTGACTTGGAGAGCCAGATAACCTGTGCCCCCCATCATAAAATAACCCAATGTGTAGCCTTAACAGGATTTCTGACAAGTCACCCCAGATTCACCTTCCCCCCAAGAGAAATCGGCCCTAATCTCTCTTGCTTTTCTCAGCCTGGCGCCAGGAGGAAACCCCTGGAGATTTACAACCAAAAGGATTCCAGCGTTTGTTCTAAAGACACATTTTCTTTAAATAAAAGCGTTACATTTTCATTGGGAACAGATCATCCTCGCCAAAAACACTTAGTTAAGGAGTGCACGAGAACTGCTTCACAATGAGTCCAAACACGCCCATACGCAACTATTTATCCCATGAAAATTGGTCGGGGATACGCACCCCCATTATAAACACACGTATGTGCATGTACTGATTTGTTATGTATCTCATATCCACTTGGTTAATGTTTTAGTATAGTGACCGTTCTATACGTAATACGGTCCCGTTGTGTTGTGCTGATCATTATGATATATAGAAATGATAGCATAGTCATCCCTATGTATTGATCGATCGGGTTTTAATACTTGTGCAAACTTATAAAAGAACAAACATGAAGTTATTTACAAGGTACCGTTTCCTACATCTTATATTAATCCTATTATAGCGAATGCATGTACTGTAGTTAGAATGATTTAACGATGTCCTAGTTTATAGATTTAAGATACCTTGACCAAAACGTGTAACTTTGAGGATTTTTGTCTTTTTCTTTGTGATGCTTTTAGACGTTCTCGGTATGTAGAAATAGAAATATATTAATCCAAGTTATAGCCTGTAGCGGCCCCTACTGACCTATAGCGAAGTTAGCAGACATATCCATGAGAGGTGGGATTTAATGACGAATCAGCCTCTCCCTGGCTAAGTCTAGGACGAACCCCTGTTGCCCCGCCTCTAGCCGCTCTCGGCCGGAACATACAAAAGTTTGAGCTCGAGCCAACAACGGTCTCTTCTTTTGTTGTTTTGTTCCTGAAAGTCTAGTCTTCGTTTTAACTGCTTTTAAGTTTTCGTGTTTAAAGTTTAAGTTTCTGTGTTTTATTTTACTCTAAGCTTTCTGTGTCCAGCAGTCTTAGAAGTTCGGTATCGCCGAATTAGGAAATAGAGAAAACCAGCTAAGATCTCCTCCATACTAGACTGTTGTCTGTTGAAGCTCGTGGCCCTCGAACGCTGTAACTCTACCTTCAGCGCTGGCCAGGGTGGAAATCTGAGTTATATGCCCGCAAGTCTAGATCCGGTAGACCCCGACCACCAGGGAAGAAGCCGAGCCGAAGCAAGGCCTGCAACACATCCGTGGCTCCAAGGGCCGTGTGCCGACACAAGCCGAAGGCTGGTAGCCAATCATCCCGAGCTCCACCGAACCGTCGCCGGCCAATCGGAAGAGAAACCGCTACCGTTCCTCCGTGCGATCTCGGACGGCAGGCGGAAGCCCGGCTCCGTTCCATGTTCTTTGCGTAAGCCCCCGCAAATAGGCAGGCAAGTACCTCTTGGTGTGTCTTATCTGGGTCTCTGATTCTAGAATCTTGCGTTTAAGCCAAAACAACCCTTCGACATAGACTTACCTACATCTAAGTAGTTTCCACCATACTATTCTGGACCAGCATAATTTGTTTTACTAGTAAGTCACTGCCATACAACTAGTCTATAACGCTTCCTCGTGATAGATATATTTCGACCACTTAGTTGCCCCTAGAGTCATTTTGGTTTCTGATTTTAATTACTGTGATATGTCTGCTTGCCACCATTACCTGTTTTCTATACTGTGATATAAACATGATTACCGTCATTTTATGACTGTAACTCTGTGATACATATGTTATTACATCAGATAGTCTGTTGGTATTGCCTTATTTGTAGTTAATAAACTTGGTATAGCCTTTTGAACTTACTGTTTGGTGTGAGAGAGTTTTATTCTTTCAAAGTTCGAGAAATATACTTTGAATTCACTATTCAGACCGAGACTGAGCAATTTTGTTGCTCCCTTGTTAACAGGTTTCCAGATCCACCATAAGCGATCTGGTGGTGCCCCATTATTTTAATTCTTAATTAAAAATTAATCCAATTAAAGTGTAGTCTTAGGTTTGCTACAGAGGTCAAACAGGTGCCATTAATACAGGTAACGAGTGGAGGACAGAAGAGCTTCTTAAAGAAGTTGTTACAGGTCTGTGAGAGCCAGAAATCTTGCTTGTTTGTGGGTGACCAAATACTTATTTTCCACCATGATTTACGATTAAAGTCTTTGAAAAATCCTACAATGTGATTTCCTGGATTTTTTTTTCTCATTTTAGCCTCTCATAGTTGAAGTGTAGCTATATGATGAAAATTACAGACCTCTCTCATCTTTCTAAGCAGGAGAACTTGCACAATCAGTGGCTGACTAAATTTTTACTTTTTTAACCCCAACTATATATATGTATATATATGTATATATATATATGATATATATATATATATATATATATATATATATATATATATATATATACACACACACACACACACACACACACATACACGCACACTATTTATCACAGCGCAGACTACATTAAATAGGCTTAAAACACTCACGTTAACCTACAGTTGGGCAAAATCACTAACAGAAAGCTTGTTTTATAACAAAGTGTTGAAAAATCTCATTTAATGTATTGAATAATGTAAACTGAAAACAAACACAAAATGCTGCTCAGCTCAGTCTGCTGACCTGTGTAACATGTTTCGCTTGATCACGCACTATGTGGGAAACAAACATCAATTTGTTGCATTTCATATATGAACAGAATGTACTCAAAGCAATTATATACTGAGAGACGGTTTGAAAGCAGAGTAGCACCTGGCCAGTCGCACCCCACTCAACCCGTTTCACAAAATATTTCTCTGCTTCGGCTCCACCCAAGCTGTTCCTCCTTCATCAGCTACGGCCCCATCAAAGTCAGACCACAGATGACAGTAACACTCTCCCTCCTCTGGTCGACTGGGGATGCCATGCCACCGAGACTTTGCCACCAAGGATCAAGATCCTAATCTGTTTCAGACTAAATAATGCCAATGTACATATTTGTACATGATCTTGATTAGGTACTAAAAGATTCACGCATGGTTCAGACGAATTCAACACACGATGGTACCATAGTGTAAAGTTTCTACCTATTGTCGAATACACAGATTGCAGTGATGGTCAGTAACAAAGTAAATGTACTTCGTTACTACACCTAAGTAGTTTTATCGTTTATCTTTACTTTACTAAAGTATTTCCATTTTGGGTGACTTTGTACTTTAACACCACTACATTTCAACGTCAAATATCTTACTTTTTACTCCACTCCATTATGTAAAATTTGGCTTATGTGTGCATAAAAACGTAACATATAGACACGAGTATCAAGTACAACAATCAGATTATAGCACGGACTTTGTTTTGAACTTATTCTGACCTGTTGGACTAATTAAAAGACATTCTGTTAAAAGATTGATGTACCAAGAGTGACACTTGAGTCTTTTCACGAAAAACTAGTTAAGCAAGAGTCTTGTTCCAAGAATGATAATAAGACATTAGAGCCATGATAACAAATCAGGACCAAAATGAGATTCTTAGTTGAAATAGATAAATAAATATACTTTTTAAATATTTGTAATGAATCATACTTACAACTTTTCCCTCTCTGCAGACTGTAAAATTCTTCTTTTCGACAATGCAATAGAAAAATCACTGCTAACCATACAATGATAAATATCACTGCCTCAAATAAAAGTATCCATGCTGCAAATAAGAAAATTCATTTATTACTTGACAGACAGTTAGACCTTAACATTTACTGGATGAAAAAATCCATCATTAAGTAGTTTTTAAAACATCATGCCATATGCAAGTAGATTCTCCTAGTATGTGAACGTGTTATGTTGTAATTATATTGTGTATACATTGTATTTTTATTGTATTGTTAATATATATTATTCCACATTATGTATATACATGTCACTTACCTCTTGAAAAATCTTGCATGGTAATTGTAATGAAAACATAAATACAAATATCCATCAGGCTGTACGGAATCACCATGAAAGTCACAGCGAGTTGAAAGCCTGAAGACATAAATTATAGAGAGCTAGATCAGGCTTGTCAATGTTTTAATATATGTAGTTGCAAAGATACATATTATGTTTGTATTAGTTAATAGTAATGGTACTTACGCTTAAAAGGTTTTCTTCGAAAGCAGTGGTTTTGAAACAAGAGCACAATCACCAGTGCGATGACTAGATGTGGCATCACTGAAATGATCTGAAGGCTTACTGAAATTTCCAGAGAAGTTTATGGCATGGATAAAACAGAGAAAGAACACAGTATAAATCAGGTGACAGATAATTCACAGTTCCCTGAACTTTTCCACATAGTTTAGCACTTAGGTCAGCTGTTTGCTATTTTAATGACAGATAGATTTCTTAACATTTTCATTTGTTTTTATATTGTGGCACAAAGTGTTCATTAAACAAAAAGCAGACAAACTGTTCATGGCGTGAATATTCAAGTGCACGGATTAACACTTGGTCGCACCACCTTTTGTTGCAGTTACAGATACAAATCTTTTAGGATATATTTCAATCAGCTTTGCACTTCAGGATCCTGATTTTCTTCCCATTCCTACTGGAAAAATTGCTAGAGGTTTGTCATACTGACTGCAGACTGATGGTAAACAGCTGGATTGAACTCTGGGCTTTGACTTGGCCACTCTAATACACTGAGCGTGTTTACATGCACTTAAGAATTTGATAACTGCAGAACATCTGATTTTGTCAGTAATCCAATCAACAGGTATACATGCATTGAGTAACCAGATAATGGGGAAGGTCCGGGTTTACATGACCCGGGCAACAATCGGATTTCTACTTTGCAACCAGCCAATAATCTCACAGAAATATGTGACATAAACTTCAAACATTAATATTAAATAATCAAATTCTTCATTTTCTCAAGTATATACTGCGTTTCAGAGTCCCCACAAACTGTAGCCACTTCGCTGCCTATAATTCTGTGGTTGCCAGATCCAGTGAGAAAAAAATGTTAGTCAAAGGAAAAGAGGCCAAATGAAGCCAAGTCTTTAGCTGACCTGGCAACCTTGGGGGAAGTCTCACACATATGCCCAGACTGAAAATCAGGTATACATGCTATGAGTAATCCGATTACTGAGGTAAAATCCAGCTCTCCTTATCGGATTTCTTAATCTGACTTCTAGATTGAAGTAAGCTGTATACATGACCACTTGAATAATAAGATAACTGCAGAAATCCAGCTAGAATCGTATTATTAAATGCAGGTAAACGCATTCACTAAGGTTCTTGCTTTTGATTGCTTTTGATCCTTTTGATTTTTGGGTGTTTTTGCAAAGAATATTGAGTTTCCTCACACCTTAGGGTATTATGATATTTAGTTGAATTTCAAGACGTTCCAGTTAAGTTATTTTCAGTTCCAGGTCGTAACAATACAAAATGTGAAAGACTCTGATAGAGGAAATTCTTAAGCAAGACACTGTAAATACAGATATGCGCCATTTAACAAGAACAGGTCCTTGATTGTAATGGACGTGGAGCAGACATTACCATAGTCATGTAGTCTTTTTATGCTCCTGTAATGTAAATATAAAGGGTGTTTTCACAAGAAAACTGCATGAAAAGACTCAAAGAGTGAATGTGAACCAGTTTATATAGATATAGATTAGGAAGAATATAAAGGTAGTGGAGGGACAATGGAGTACTACTTACAATAGGACAGGCACAAACTCTTAGAAACGCCATCTACAGCTTGGTACAAATAAGTAGTGGGAAGTCACCCACAAAAACATGAGTAACTTACACAAAAAAGTCTCTAAACACATGAACAGTCCAGAGTTAAAAGACAGATTTTTATTTCCTATTGTAACTTATGTTAATTGGGATGTTCGTTAAACGGCGCACATCTGTATCTACACTTTGCTGCATGGTAAGAGAAAATACTCACAGTCAAAATCTGCTCCAGTGGTGCAGGCAAAAAGTGCAAAGCGTGCAAGCATCAACCCATTTAAAGTTTCTAGCAGCATGGTCAAACTCACCCGCTGGAATGGTAAGCATATGACTGGAAAAGAAAAGGTGGGAAGTCATTGTGTATCATTTCATTCATTTCACATTATTAATCCTGCTGTTTTCTGTTCAGGATCATGCGAGGGTGCAGGCGAGGGTGGATGGGATTGTTCACTTCTGGGTTTGGCAGTAACCCATATTTTTGAGAAGAGGTACCGGACCTCTATAAATTGGAATTTACCTGCATAGTCAAGGATGCATTTATTTAATGAATCAATTTATTGATTTATGGGTGTTACGGTGGCTCGGTGGGTAGCACTGTCACCTCACAGCGAGAAGGTCCTGGGTTCGATCCCAGGTGGAACTGCATGTACCCGAGGTGAGTCTGCATGTACCCGTGTCCGTTTTGGTGTACTCTGGTTTCCTCACACAGTCTAGAGACATGCTTTAGATTAATTGATTATGCTGTGAGTGTGTGAGTGTGTGTGCCCGGCAATGGGTTGGCGCCCTGTCTAGAGTTGTTCCTGCCTATGCCACCGGCTAGGCATCGGCTCTCCCGCGATCCTGTCCAGGGTAAGCAGACAAGAAAGTGAATTAAGTTTTTGGAAAGCGCAGTTTTTGGAGTTCGCCGAGAAAACCCACGTGGATGCACAGGTGGAGTCCTGGGTGGGGGATTGAACCCAGGATCTCTGGAGCTGTCAGGCAACAGTGCTAAGCAATAGCAACATTAACACCAACCATCTGTAATTGTATAATGGTGCCAAAATGAGAAAACAGGCAGAACAAGATTGAAATATTTTTGTATTCACTGGTGGGACACTGTGTGACCCCAAGGCCATAACAATTAATTTAAAAGGCAGAAGACCACAGAGAAAGACCTGTTCCACAAGTCCAAGGAATGTGTACATTTGTTACATGTACTGTATTGTTTTTTAACACTCAGAATTGCAATCAGTGATTGGTTCCTTCATGACATCGTTTACAGCTGTTTAGATCCAAATAGTTTTTAATCTAAAGAAATCTGGTTAAATGTGTTGTCTTATTACAATGCATGTTCTTCCTTACCTGCAATAACAGCACCGAGGAAATACAATGTAGTGCCCACTGCGATTATTGTTTTTCTGATTTCATTCATTTCTTCCGCTTTGGAGATGTTATCAATTGCACCTGAATGAAAAATCAAAACCCACGATAAGACACAACGAACCTAAAATATCGTACTTTTTACTCCATTACATTACACAAAATACATTATTCCTTTTAGCTTATGTGTGCACAAAAACTGTTTTGTACTTTTACTCAAGTGGAGGTCTAATTTGAGGACTTATACGTTTACTGGAGTATTTTTTTTACCTTGGGTATCTCTAGTTTAACCTAAGTACATGGTTTGTGTACTTTGTCTAAAACTGACCTTAATTACCTAATTACTCCTAGGTAATTGCTGAGGGTGTGCCAGAATGTGCAAGAGGGCTTAAAAGTTAAAGATGTAACACTGTCTTTAAGTAGAGCATGTGGGGAAGGGCGAGGCGAAGCAAGGCGAGTTGGAAAACAATATGCAGAAGACTCAAAGGCAAGGTATTACCAACAGGATGTACTGGAAATGCTCAAAAACAACATGAAAAGCTATGTGACTTCGCAATGAGTGAAAAGAAGCCAAGGGTTTACATGTTCTTGCTGGGGATGGGGTAATATGGGACAGCTGAGTTTGGTTTAGAAGCCATGCTTGAGGCTGGGAGCCATAATGTCCTGAGATAGACTTCTTTAGACCCATACAGTTCACAAGAAATGTGTGAGATGATGGGCAATGGGGATGGGCCGTCAGATAAGCGCCTGCCATAAAGCTGATCAGAATTAGGGCCTGCAATAGAGGCATCTTGATGTCAACGGTTTTTCAGAACTACCGTCACACACCACTTCCATGCCAAGAGATTATTTGGAAGGTTTGAGAGGAAAAGTATGTTCTTATCATCTAACCACATACATTAGCACCTGCGCTTTATGAGTTTATGCTAAATGCTACTGGGACTTTGACATAAAAAGGGTGGCTACAATGAAAGCAACCAAATGCCTACTGTTAAGTATGGTGGAGAGTCTGTGATGTTGTGGGACTGTATTTAATCATAATGCCCTGGGAACGTCATTAGGGTTCTTGGCATCGTGGAGTCCATGAAATAACAGAACATTTAAAATTACAGTCTGTCTGCCTCTGCCAGAAAGCATGCACAATAGAGAATCTAGCACATTGGACCATATGAAGAGTTTCGGTAAAAAGGAATGATCTCATATTTCCTTTGTATTCTCCAACCATAAAAGATCTTACAGGATAAATAGACGTTGTTCAAAGTATTAAATGCCGTGTTGCCAATAATAGTGGCACGTGTGGTTTGGTAAAAAAAAAAAAAACTGGTTTGGTTTGGTTTACCCTTGCTTGTTTCTTTTATGCTACTTACGTGTAGCCAGCATGGAAAGTGCAGCCATTGTTACGAAGAAGAAATGATAGGGAACAGCCCTAGCCTTCACTTCTTTTTGCAAGCAATCTGTTGAAAACAACATACTGTAGTATGACTAGTATACTAAGTTTGTATGACTAGAAATTTCAAATGATAATATATCATATTCTGCAGATATCTACCTGGAAATTCGTGGAGATAAGGAGAGGTCTTCATCAACATTATCGGCCGGATAATACTGACAACTGAACAAACGAGAGCCTCGTAGAGAAAACCTGCGAAGTGCAATTAAACCAACACAATGTGACTCACTATGCTAGGCGGATCACGCAGCAAGTGACATGTTTGAATTTGATTTCAGAATAACAGAAAATCGCTAAAATTCACCTTCTTTGGACCACAAGATGTAGGCAACACACATCAAAATGTTCGGACAGAACATCAGCACAGCTTGTATCGTTAAACCCATTCTGCTAGCAACTGAAAAAGACAATTGTCGTGACATTTATACTGAGGTAGCTGCAGAAATGATTTTATTATAACATTAATATTATAATATTCAACTTTTAAATACCTTTATTCCTCATATCTCTGAAAGTAGGGACACACAATCCCACTGTAATCAGTAGCGCAACCGAGCACAACAATAATATTGATATGTGAAGTGCTGAGAAACCTTGTAGAGTACACACATAGAAACAAATCACAAACACATCCCAGAGAGCTTAATCAAAGCACAAAAATAATACTATAAATTAGATAAAATTCATGTTTGACATTACCTACACTCTGTAGAACCACGATGGTACGTCCTGACATGTTACTAGAGTGGATCTCACATATGAATTCTCCTTTATCCTCCAATCTCACATCCTTCAGCTTTAGAGAGAAGTTTCCTTTGAGGATTTCAGTAATAAATAACTCAGCTCTTCCCTCATAGCTCTCGTGATAAACACCTGAGATCATGTTATATTTGACAAGGATGTCTCCGTCTTTCTTTTTCCAGGTCACTTCTTCTATCTCACTGGCTGAGAGATGAGAGTCTGCAGAACAGTTCAGTATCACCTCTTTCCCTGCAGAGGCAAAGATGGTCTGATCTGCCCCTTTTATTAGGAGATGATCTGAAAGGATTCAGATATGGAAAGTTTGAAGGTCAGAAGGTGATAAAACATATTGGTGTCATTTTTGCCTCTTTGCTGAAAAGAGTTCTTAATACTGTATAATTTTACAAAAATTGTTGCCATTTTAAATTGAAGCAAAAAGACAACGATGGCAAAGTTACTTTGCGCATAATGAATAAATAAAATGAACTAAAAGTAGCTAATATACTATGAATTTTTTAGTTTTTGTAAAATTACATTACACATTGACATAATGACATAACTGACATAATATCAATAGATAGTATTTTCAGTATTTGAAATCAGGTTACCAGTGACTTACAAATAAAGTAGTACAATTCTATACGAAAAAAATTAGAAAATCATTAGATTTGTTGTTTTAGCAATGGTTTAATGTTCATATACAGTGGTGTGAAAAAGTGAAAATCTTCCTGATTTCCTATTTTTTTGCATGTTTGTCACACTTAAGTGTTTCGGAACATCAAACCAATTTAAATATTAGTCAAAGACAACGCAAGTAAACACAAAATGCAGTCTTTCAATCAAATTGTTTATTATTAAGGGGAAAAAAAAATCAAACCTACATGGCCCTGTGTGAAAAAGTGATTGCCCCACTTGTTAAAACCTAACTATGATTTATCACACCTGAGTTCACTGTCTCTAGCCACACCCAGGCCTGATTGTTCTCAATCAGGACATCACTTAAATAGGACCTGTCTGACAGTGAAGTTTAACAAAATATCCTTAAAATCTACACATCATGCTGAGATCCAAAGAAATTCAAAAACAATTGAGAAAGAAAGTAACTGAGATCTATCAGTCTGGAAAGGGTTATAAAGCCATTTCTAAAGCTTTGGGACTCCAGCGAACCACAGTGACAGCCATTATCCACAAATGGCAAATAGATGGAACAGTGGTGAACCTTCCCAAGGGCCGACCAAAATTACCCCAAGAGCGCAGCGACAACTCATTCAACGAGGTCACAAAAGACCCCACAACAACATCCAAATAACTGCAGGCCTCACTTGCCTCAGTTAAGGTCAGTGTTCATGCCTCCACCATAAGAAAGAAACTGGGCAAAAATGGCCTGCATGGCAGAGCTCAAAGACGAAAACCACTGCTGAGGAAAAAGAACATTAACGCTCATCTCAGTTTTTCCAGAACACATCTTGATGATCCCCAAGACTTTTGGGAAAACATTCTGTGGACTGATGAGACAAAAGTTGAACTCTTTGGAAGTTGTGTGTCCCGTTACATCTGGTGTAAAAGTAACAGAATTCCAGAAAAAGAACATTATAGCAACAGTAAAATATGGAGGTGGTAGTGTGATGGTCTGGGGCTGTTTTGCTGCTTTAGGACCTGGAAGACTTGCTGTGATAAATGGAACTATGAATTCTGCTGTCTACCAAAAAATCCTGAAGGAGAATGTCCGGCCATCTGTTTGTAACCTCAAGCTGAAACTTGGGTTCTGCAGCAGGACAATGATCCAAAACACACCAGCAAGTCCACCTCTGAATGGCTGAAGAGAAACAAAATGAAGACTTTGGAGTGGCCTAGTCAAAGTCCTGAGCTGAATCCTATTGAGATGCTGTGGCATGACCTTAAAAAGGCCGTTAATGCTCGAAAGCCCTCCAGTGTGGGTGAATTACAACAATTCTGCAAAGATGAGTGGCCAAAATTCCTCCACAACGCTGTAAAAGACTCATTGCAAGTTATCGCAAACGCTTGGTTGCAGTTGTTGCTGCTAAGGGCGGCCCAACCAGTTATTAGGTTTAGGGGGCAATCACTTTTTCACACGGGGCCATGTAGGTTTGGATTTTTTTTATCCCTTAATAATAAACACATTCATTTAAAAACTGCATTTTGTGTTTACATGCAAAAAAATAGGAAATCAGGAAGGGGCAAACAATTTTTTACAACACTGTATAATTGTTTTCCAATCTGTTTATTAGAATACTACCAGAAAATACCTGACATTTGTATTCAGTATTAAAAAAAACTGTCCTCCCCTTACACTTGAGCAATAGCAGAATCTGGCAACTTCATGCCAAGTTTATTTTTCTAAAGACCAAAGAAGCTTGATCATGGATAGTCTTTTTGGAAAGGAGGCAGCCAAAAAAAAAAACCCCCAAAAAACCCTTTTTCTGAAGGGGAACAGGGTGAAAAATGCTAAATTATGCTAAAGCTCACAAAGATAAAAATGGAGATTATATAGTATTATGGAGTGACAAATTCATTATACCATTGCTAAAACAACAAATCTAATGGCAGCCTAAAGACTTTTGTACAGTTCTGTATAAATTCCAACATATGCAATTAAAGAAGTTGCATGTGCTATTTTCCCCCTTTCGCCATTCTGAGTTCTGATCTTAATTAAATCTCCTTGATCTACTAGAATAATCAAGTCTTAATCCAAGCCAAATTTGCACAGTGACGGTTTAATTTTTACATATAAAAATAGCTGCACTTATGATCACAAAAATAAAAGTTTTCTAATGTGTGATTACTTACACATAAGTTTCATTTCCAATATAGCTTCATGCGAGTCGTTGACTGTATTGACTTTACATCTGTAAACTCCAGCGTCCTCTTTGACCACATTTTTGAGTAAGATGGAGAAGTTCCCTTTTGACACCTCATTTTGGAAAAAGTCAACTCGTCCTCTAAAAGCCTGACTCTGGCGTTCTGTTCCACTTTTTCCCTGCTGGAAGACGTTCACCAGCGAGTCTGCCTTTGTCCATTCCACCTGTAGATCCTCCAGAGACATGATGTTTTGGGCAAAGCATGGCAGAAGGACTGTGCCTCCTTGCTGCGCCACGACTGGACCAGAGGGGCCATGGACATGGAGACCTGCATTAACATTGCATATATATTATATGATATTTAAATACCACCCTTCAACACCACAGCCACCCAAACCCACGGATTTATTCATCAAGGAACATTACATTTTATCTTTCAATACAGGACGCTGCTGAATTGTAAGTAGTCACAATATACACATCTCCCCAATTTTCAGAAATGCTCAAAATTCCCTGTCCAAAAAATATATTTAAGATAAATACAGCTATACAAATGTATTCCAGTCATTAGCTTTGCGTAATGTTAGGACCTGCTAGTGTTGCAGTACGCCAGATCCATTTATTAAAACCAATTTTTGACAAGTTTGCTTATTTTTGGTTGGTGCTGGTGTCTCTCAAGGGATCTGGCAACCCACACCCTTCCGACAGCAGTTCGTGTCCTGCTTTGACTTACATGAAAAGGTCACGTCAGTGTGTAATTTCTGCTGGAACTATAATTGTGGAAATAAGCAACATTTTTCTAAAAGGTGTCAGTGCTTGTATTAAGCAAGGTTTTGTGAAACGAGTGTTAAAAACCATCCATCATTAACGTTAGCTATTACAGCCAAGCTACCTGGAAAGTTAATTAGCCACACATTCACACAACGACCACGTTATGTATTTACATTATATTTTGTTATAACTAAATATATGTTATAAATAGCGAGAGAAAAAAAGAGAGGATACAGGCAGAGCAGGGAGAAAAGTTCACATGGAGGTGAATGAGAAACCACAAGTCTAATCCTAAATCCTCCAGTTAGCCATCATAAATATCAACCTTAGTTCTTGTCAGTTTATTGATATTATTTTTCATATTCACTCAGGTGCCACCACAGTGTACGTGTAAATGAATAGAAACGACCATTTCCTAAACTTTGGTTACTGTATCTGGACTACTTTTCATATACCAACTCATAGATTTCTGTTTATATGATTATGGTTATGGTTGTACTTTATTAAACCATTATCATTGGCATTACATACACTGTTATTACACTATCATATAAAACTTTTAAAACAAAATGTAAATATTCAAGGTCATGATTCAAGGCCATGATTATAGGAAACAGGCGGCAAAGCCAAATGATAGAGTAGTCATGCACGTTAATTGCTGCTTTCCTTCCAACAATATATATATATAAACAGAGGACACACCTTCTTTGGCTTTTATACATGTGTAGTTTGCCCTGGATAAATCCACAATTGTCACAGGAAAACAAACAAACTTTAACCAAGAAATCTATAATAAATGAATGCAAAATGCTTTACCTTTCAGTCCAACAGCAAAACCTAGCACCAAGAGCAAAGACAAATACATGCCTCACAGTTTAGCAACACATATCACTGTAATGAATGTTGAATGCATTTGTCCTTCCTACTTCTACCGTGCTTCATCTGGAAGGTAAAATCTGATTTGGCAGCTAAGCCGAGAACACAGCGACGCCTCTTTAATATGGCAGCTGGTCAAGTTGAGCTACATTCCTTGACAGTAGTCAGAAAACAGGTATTCAAAAGTAGGTGCTGTTTCAGCAGGGCTGGCATTCACATGTAGTAATGATTTTCGGCACAAACAAATTGCACATCAAAATAATCACATAGACTTTAATTAATGTCAGCGTTTGTGTAATCTGTCTGTTACTGTAACACTGGAGATTCTTTCAGAGTCGAGTTCTGTCTATCTAGCTATGTATCTTTTATTTTATTTATTTATTTATTAGGTCATTTGTTTATGCATTTTTTACACAGAGAATGCGAGTCACTGAGCTACACCCCTAATTAAGAAAAAGTTGTTAAAAGTTGTTAAAAACTGGACATGGAAAATGCAAATAAATATTAGAGATATAGGGATATTAGCAGCCTCGTCCCTCACTTCCGCGTCCGTGTCATGCTATGGTGCCCCGTAGAGCTGTGACTCCCCACGCGTCATCAGCATGGCTCGTAACAGTGTGAACCCAAGATATTTCATGTTTTGTCTGGTCAACTTCATTTCATTTATTAATGAACATCCATTTCTGCATTTCAGGCCTGCAACACACTCCAAAAGTTTGGGAAATGGGAAAGTTGGGGCTAGTTAGGGCTAGGGTTACGTTTCAAACAATTGATGTCAACACGTGATCATAATCATGATTTGGTACAAAAGCAGTATCCATGAAAGGCTGAGTCTTTGAGGAGCAAGGAGGGGAGGATCTCCAGTGTATCAACAAATGTGAGAGAAAAATATTGAAATGTTTAAAAACAAGCTACTTCAAAGAAAGACTGGAAGGGATTTCCATAATCTCCCTCTATATAGTATTCCAGACTTTTGTTGGAAACGGGCGCCATGTCCGGACCAAAGACTAAAAGGGACCATCCAGACTGTTATCAGCAACAAGTCCAAAAGCCAGGCTCCGTCATGGTATGGGGTTGGGTCAGTGCCCTTGGTAAAAGTCATTTTCAGTTCTGTGATGGCAACATTAATGCAGACAAGTACACTGAGATATTCAACAATTAGAGTATTTTTCAACTAGAAACTACAAAACAAGCCAAATCAGAAAAGGTTAGGACTGACATATATAAATCCCTTCTAGTCTTTTTTGAGGAACATTGATTTTAAAAGTTTCAATAATTTTCCTACATATTTGTTGATAAACTGGAGATCCTCTGCCCATCTTTACTCCTCAAAGACTCAGCCTTTCATGGATACTTCTTTTGTACCAAATCATGATTATAATCAACTGTTGACATCACATCAGTATTTAGTATTTTTTTACTTCATTACTAGATGTAAGTTGTCCCTGTCCCAGTTTTTTTGGAATGTGTTGAAGGCCTGAATTGCAGGAATGGATGATTACTAACAAATGAAATGAAGTTGACCAGAAAAAAACCTGAAATATCTCGGGTTCATACTGTCTGCAATGAAATAAAAGTCAAAGTAAATGTAAGGAACACTGCATATATATTTTTATTTGCATTTTCCATATCGTCCCAACTTTTTCTGACTTGAGGTTGCAGATCAAGATCACGATTTGCAGCATTCCAGCACTTTATTCCTTAAGTATGATGATTCATCTTAAGAAGATTCAGGCACACCCATTCACCATTCAGGATTTCAGTCCAAATTATTGTGCAATGGGGAACAGCTTAAAAATGAGATAAGATCAAAGAAGACAACACTTTTTTGATACCGGAGATAAATGCAGTGTCACAGTAGCAAACATAGCACATATACAGGCACACCAGCCTGGCAGAATACCCATAGGAGGTTTGTGCACACTCCAAAAGACCTCAACCTCATCAGAAAGTACAGGCGGCTCTGTACTTTCTTGACTGCTGCACAGGTGTTCAAATTCCAGCCCAGGTTGTGGTCACCCGGGAACTTGAATGTACCAACTGTCTTCACGTCCACTCCATCGATGGTGATGTTTGAGCTTCCTGAAGTCCACCAGTTTCTAGATAGATAGCTTTTGAATCTCACTTAAGTCATTATTTGTTATAATATTTACTTTTAACACGAAAGCACAAGCCAGGGCATGGAAAATCAGGGACATTGTGAAAAAACATTTAATTATAAATAGTTTTATTTTATTATTAGTAGTAGTAGTACAATCTCCAGTACTGCTTTTGTCATGTTCTTTAATTAGCAAGCTAAAACAGTCAGGTCGTTAGCAGGACTAAACATAAAGTGGATGGATATGCCAAATTACACAACCTCCCTATTCATGGGCTTTGCCTTAAAGTTTTGCAACAGATAAAGCCCCGAGGGTGAGTTATTGTGTCTGCACCATTGTTGAGACCAAATTTACGCCCTTGTAAATAGTTGTGTTTATACACCCTTTTGTAGGGATGTTACTTCATTTCAAAAGAAAATAAAAGGAATGACTTTTTTCATTGCATTTACACCTATTCAGGCAGTGGGTCTAAAATCACTGACAATAGACAATTATAATCTTGTAATGATTTTTTTTTAATTGTGTAGTAGCATGGTTGCAGTAAAAACATAAGTTGCTGTGTCATTATTGGTAGTGTGTGTGTTTAAACGAACTACCAGGAGAGATGGTAGTTACGAAGGGTAGAATGTAAACCAAAACCAAACAAATGACAGAGCACAACTGAATAAGACATGGCTGACAAGAGTGCACACCTAAAACCCATAACTAAAAAAGCTAATGAACACAACTGAGGAAAACACAGTGAAGAAAGATACAAACGAAAACCCAGCCCCACTACCAAAGATACCCCTAGAAACAAGCTAACAGCAGGAGGGTACCAATGACAAGTGGCTAACCATGAAACTCACGTGGCAAATGCTGGATGGTTCCTGTGATGAGCGTCGTCTGGATGGTCTCTGCGATGGGCATCATCTGGATGGGCTCTGAAGCTGATGTGCTCCAGACGGTCTCTGGGATGGACATCATCTGGATGGGCTCTGAAGCTGATGTGCTCCAGACGGTCTCTGGGATGGACATCATCTGGACGGTCTCAGGCATTTACGTCCTTGGAACTGGCACAGATGTCCTCAGGGCAGGCACCGGAACTAATGTTCTCGAAACAAACACTGGAACCGATGTCCTCGGAACTGGCAAGGACGTCCCTGGGGCAGGCACTGGAACTGGCATCATCTGGACTGGCCCATGAACAGACGTTTTCTGGACAAACTCGGGAACTGCCACATTCTTGACTCAGCAACTACTGTCTTCTGGGCAGTCTCACGAACTACTGCGTTCTGTACAGACTCACAAACTGCTGTCTTCTTTACAGACTCACAAACTGCTGTCTTCTTTACAGACTCACAAACTGCTGTCTCCTGGACAGCCAATGGAACAGATATCCTCTCGGCAGTTTCAGGAACAGATGGCTTACCAGGTGATGATTGGCACCGTCGAACAACCAGCGAGCGGTGGATCCAACAGATGACGGGATAGTCGAGGTTGGAACTGACAGGTTGGAACGAGGTTGGGTGCCTAGGTCTCAGCTTCACGTCAGCTTGCGTTCATTCTCCCTCCAAACTGCGATTCCCCAGAGTCATATTTTGAGTAATGAGGACTAGAGCCCAGGTACCTACAGCACTGAGTAATAAAATTACTAGTTGCCATAATTTCCAGTTGCCATCAAATGTATCTGGTAAATCACCCTGAACTGGTGAAAGGGCCATACTGGGGGTGCTAGGAGCATATAAAGCCCCCACAGCAGGTTGAGGTTTGGTAACGGGGAACTCGGACCATTTCGGAACTGGAAGAGCCGTTCGCCTAAGTGTCTCCTGAATGAGACTAGCAATCTCCTTCAACTTCCGTTCCTGCTTAGCTCCGTAAAACCTGCTGATTCCATAGTTATGGCGAGGTGTTCTGTAATGAACCACCAGGAGAGAGGGATGGAATCAAGTACAGGTTTTATTTAAACAAAGGAAAGCAAACACAGCTAACGAAAGGTAGAACCTAAGTCGAAACCAAACAAACGAAATCAGGTCTGTCAGATTTTGTCAGTAATCGGATCAATGCCTTACATGTACTTGAGTAACCAGATATTGGGGAAGCTCTGGGTTTACATGACTCAGGCACTTATTGGATTTCTACTTTGCAGCCAGCCAATAATCTCACAGAAATATGTGACGTAAACTTCTAGTTCTAATATAAAATAATCAAATTCTTTGTTGTTCAATAGCTGTTTTGCTGCTTTTAACAGTTGAAGGTATTACAAAGCAGGTTTTCTTTACAGGGTTGTTACATTTGTAAGGTGGACACATTTACAAGAATTGCATAGACATATTACGTTATAATATATATAGCCATCAATGCCCCATGTCCTGCGTAGTTTGGTCGCATCTGCTAAATGCTAAGACAATTTCTAATGTTAAAAAACTGTACAGGATATACATAGAAATCATCCATATCTTGTTCGATTCATTTGATTCTGGAGAAGTGAATTGATGTTTCAACCTATATGTTAAGAGTTATGGATTGATCTCTAGAGCTGACAAAAGTTCTATTGAACCCATAGACATGTCTATCCTCATTTCAGGGTGCTCAAGCTCCTCTAAAGTGAGGCGTAGATCCCTAAACATTCAGTGGAGATGTAAACTTGCAGTGGAACTGAAGAAGTTCTGGTTTTCAAAGCTACTCCTCGTGCTTTAAACCCACGATTGATATAATGACACTATATAGTAAAAGTTTATGAGATTTTTCTGGTAGTTGATATCTCAGACAGGTGAATGTGCTGAATGTTTTCTTGAAGCGATGAGTTTAACTGTGTTGGTACATCAGACAGAGGCTCCATTTCTGGAACGACCTACATGGAGAAACAAACAAGGACCGTTACACTTCTACCAACTATATATATATATATATATATATATATATATATATATACAGTCATTGACAAAAATAACTCACTAAGGAGTTGTTGGAATAGGCTGATACTTTATATGTGTGAACGTAATGATGATATATGTAACTGATTACAATATTAGAGTGAAAGGATGAGTTTATTGGGGAGAACTGTACAATTTTAAGGAGGCTCTAGTTACGC
The DNA here is from genome assembly GCA_025084515.1 of Ancistrus triradiatus. NCBI lineage: Eukaryota > Metazoa > Chordata > Actinopteri > Siluriformes > Loricariidae > Ancistrus > Ancistrus triradiatus. The sequence goes on from JAJAGP010001896.1 coordinate 58,585, forward strand.
TGTTAGGCCACCTGTAGATTGGATACAAGATGATACATGTTTGGGCATGGATGTGTACAGGTTCCACATAGAATCTTGTGGCACATTTGCCCACAGATGTTGCAGCTGGAACTCTAGATCAACCATCACATCAGCAGTTGGGACAGCAGTATCCTCTGAGACACTTTTAATGGGGCAGCTGTCTAATCCCAGGAAAAAAATGTACTGTGAAATTTGACAGTAGAACCATGAAGTGGCCAAATTACCACCAAAATCCATAGTACAACTGTGAAATAATTCATGGTCAGGTCATAGTCCACCAAGTGGCAAATTATTGTGTGTTATTGTTTTTGTCAATGAATATATTTTTAAAGTATAATTATTGGCTCGTTTACTTACCTCAGGTCCTGCTTCTCTCTGATCTTCAAAGTTTTGCTTTATTCTATGGAAACAATTTGAAAACAACGTTGTGATGCAGTTCACTATGTTTTACCTTTGGTACTAGTCATGTATTCAGGTCTCATTGGGTGCTCAGCACCCCTACAGCTATGATCCTAAAATGATCGCCCCTGATTGAATCTTTGCAGTCACATCATAATATTTTTGGAGTAGGTCTAATTTTAAGAAAAGAGTTACATTAACTTTGTAGGTAAATGTTTTTTCAACTGTAAAACTTAAAACCTTACCTGTCTTTAGTTCTCATCCCTGTGGTTAATAAAAGAATACATTGATTAGAATACCAACACGATTCATCATGACATGTATCCCACCTTTAAGAACATTATTAGACTCCAGAATTGCCATGGCATTTCCAAAATGCTTATTGAGCTAATACATTTGATCTTGTTAGTACTTACAGGCATCGTATATTTGCAAAGCGAGCCAACCAGAAACAAACAATGTTTCAAAAGGAAGGACAATCACACGTAGATCTTCAATAGTTCGTGTTCCTTTACCTAGAAATCAACAGTGGTGATCAAGCAGAAACAAAACAGGCCAGAACATTTCAACATGGTGCATAGTAAGTCTAACGACTGAGTACAACATTGTTTTCATTAGAATTAAGTCATAATATTTTTCGTTTTTATGACTGACAATGGCAACCTTGCCGCGTACTTTGGAAATTTGCAACAGTTACATTAATTACGCTGATGAGCCAAACATTATGACCACTCACAGCTGAAGGAAAAACATGAGGATATACACTGGGGCAAAATAGTTTTAAGTCAGCCACTGATTGTGCAAGTTCTCCGACACAGAAAGATGAGAGGTCTGTAATTTTCATCATAGGTACACTTCAACTGTGAGAGACAAAATGAGAAAAAAAATCCTGGAAATCACATTGTAGGATTTTTAAATAATTTAATTGTAAATCATGGTGGAAAATAAGTATTTGGTCAATAACAAAAGTTCAACTGAATACCTTGTAACATAACCTTTGTTTACAATGACAGAGGTCAAACATTTCCTGTAAGTCTTCACCAGGTTGGCACACACTGTAGCTGGTATTTTGGCCCATTCCTCCATGAAGATCTCCTCTAGAGCAGTGATGTTTTGGGGTAACACAGACTTTCAACTCCACAAATTTTCTATGGAGTTGAGGTCTGGAGACTGGCTAGGCCACTCCATGACCTTGAAATACTTTTTACGGAGCCTCTCCTTCATTGCCCGAGTGGTGTGTTTGGGATCATTGTCATGCTGGAAGACCCAGCCACGTTCCATCTTCAATGCTCTCACTGATGGAAGGAGGTTTTGGCTTAAAATCTCACAATACATGGCCCCGTTCATTCTTCCCTTAACATGGATCAGTTGTCCTGTCCCCTTTGCAGAAAAACAGCCCCAAAGCATGATGTTTCCACCCCCATGCTTCACAGTAGGTATGGTGTTCTTGGGATGCAAACTCAGCATCCTTTTTCCTCCAAACACGACGAGTTGAGTTTTTTTACCAAAAAGTTTTATTTTGGTTTCATCTGACCACATGATATTCTCCCAATCCTCTTCTGGATCATCTATATGCTCTCTGGCAAACTTCAGATGGGCCTGGACATGTACTGGCTTAAGCAGGGGGACACGCCTGGCACTGCAGGATCTGAGTCCCTCTCGGCATAGTGTGTTACTGATGGTAGCTTTGTTACTTTGGTCCCAGCTCTCTGCAGGTCATTCATCAGGTCCATCCGTGTAGTTCTGGGATTTTTGCTCACCGTTCTCATGATCATTTTGACCCCACGGGATGAGATCTTTAGTGGAGCCCCAGATCGAGGGAGATTATCAATGGTCATGTATGTCTTCCATTTTCTTACAGTTGCTCCCACAGTTGATTTATTCACACCAATCTGCTTGCCTATTGTAGACTCACTCTTCCCAGTCTGGTGCAGGTCTACAATTTTCTTCCTGGTGTCTTTCGACAGCTCTTTGTTCTTTGCCATAGTTGAGTTTGGAGTCTGACTGTTTGAGGCTGTGGCCAGGTGACGTTTATACAGATAACAAGGTCAAACAGGTGCCATTAATACAGGTAACGAGTGGAGGACAGAAAAGCTTCTTAAAGAAGAAGTTACAGCTCTGCGAGAGCCAGAAATCTTGCTTGTTTGTGGGTGACCAAATACTTATTTTCCACCATGATTTACAATTAAATTCTTAAAAAATCCTACAATGTCACTTCCTGCATTACTAACCGTACATCTGTACTTCCATCAGCCAGAAAGGTGGCATCTCCAATCACAGAGGAAGTGTGTAGAGAAGTCAAAAGTTTCTGATTTAGAAAGTGACTACTGCAAACTGCCATGACACCCCCCATTAATAACAACTATCAAGCCAATCATTCTGTTTAAATGGAAGCATAATCAGACTCATACAGTTTGGTTTTTACCTGCTATCAGGATTAGTTCTGATGCCAGAGTGATAGAATTCATAACAGTGAGCCCTACAGTTCCAAACATGTAGATCACAATGTGGAGCAAATCTGTAATTCAGAATGTGTCATGGTAAGTGGTAATATTCAACTGACACAGATGCAATAGCAAGAAAAAACAATAAACAGAATTGTAATTTTTATATCTTTAATGAATATGGCAATTAACTATAAAGTTCAAGCTGGAAAAGAATTGTTAACTCTTATAATATAACAACTAATGGAACATTAGCAGCAATAACATTTCCTCTAGCTGCTTATCAGTCTTGCACAGCAGTAAAACTAAAGACAAAATTTTAACCACACTTTGACCACGGCTTCATTTTTATGACATTTTGTTTAATGTCTGACTATGTTTTGTGAGTAAGTAATAAATGAACTAAAAGTTCCTTGCAACCATACATAGGTACAAATATAAGAGACATTTGATTAATAACAGATGTAGATTTACCAGGTAAATGTTTTGGTTGTTTGAACAAGGCTGTTACTGCCAAGACATGGATTAAAATGGTCAAAGTTATATATCCAGTGCGATCTGTAATAATCACAGAGAAATATCACATTAATATAATAATTATTATTATTACTATAAAACTGATAAGATCAAGTCAATACATTGACCTGACCATTTGCTACTATAGTTGTACCTTTTTTAGTTTCCATGACTTTGGCTGTATAGTGAAGGCAACTTATTCCAAACACAGTAATAAGGACCAAGGCAATAACAGCACAACACAAATCTGAAAAGAGAAAACCACTTGCAACTTATTTTTAAAAGTATATCAATATATAGCAAGAAAACCAGGAACAAACAATGTTTCAAATGGTAGGACAATCAGACATAGATCTTCAATAGTCCATGGTCCTTTCTGTAGAAATCAGCAGGGATAATCAAGCAAAAACAAAACAGGCCAGCACATTTCATCATAGTGCATAGTAAGTCGATGTATTCCACTGTTCTATGACTGAAGATGGCAACCTGGCAGAGTACTTTATATATTGATATGTATCAAATGCAATCACTGACAATACAGCTTGCTTTTATAAGTAGCCTACTTTAATACAAATGAAAATGACTACGTGTTGTTGAACCTCTTTTGGCTGCTACCATGGGGTTACCACAATGGACCAGCCAGGTTTTACGCTGGCTGACTCCCCACCTCCCTGTCATCAGGGTTAGGGACCTGTTCACCACCAGTGGATGGGTTTTTATCCATAAATGCACCAAAAAACCTTCACATTGCAAGTGTGACCCAAGATTTGAACCCAGGCCATCAGACAGTGACAGCAGCAACTGTAATCCGTGTAGCCACAGGCGTTAACCACATAGGTGCTTACTAGACAAGGTCAAACTTTATGTTAATATTTGCTGTTTAGATAATATTATTTGCTCTGTGTTGGGTCAGCCTAAAATTGTAATTGAATATCTAGGTTTTTTTTCCCTGTTAAAGGATTTTAGGATTCAGGCGTGTGTTTTTCTTCAGTAAATTGATAACTTTGACTAAAACACAATGACTTTAACTTGAAAGAAAAAAGGGCAAAATACAGAATAGATACAAAGTAAGGAAAATAAAGAGTTTCTATGGGAAAAACTGTAAATATTAGTGAATAATACTTACATACTTTTCCTCTCTGTAGAGAGCAACATTCTTTTCTATGACAATGCAATAGCAAAACTACTGCTGACCATGCAATGATAAACAGTGCTGCTTCAAATAAAAGTGCCCATGCTGAAAAAGAGTTTAAAGGTGGTTATATATGCACACATACTGTATACTGTACATTCAAACACAATCTTATTTGTTTATTGGTTTCTTTATTAAGCATCCCTTAAAAAGACATTAGCTACGAATCTCCCTATGTATAAATAGCAAGTCGAGCAGGTCTGTAAATATCCTTATAAACAAGGACACTGCATTACATTGGCTGAATGTACTAAATATTACACAATTATGTATATGGTTTAAATACACAGGTTTTTTCAAATTGTAACTAACTAGGGGGCAAAATCTGCTGTTGCCAGTCACACATAAATGACTTTTCTGTAGATATATGTTTTACGTACCTCCGGCAGTCTGTCTCATTTCAATTTCACGGACAACATAAACATATGTCTGAAGGAAGCTGTACAGAATTACTATAAATGATAACAAAGCAGTTTGGAGGCCTAAGTAAAAAACAAAACATATCATATGAGACCACTATTCTAATGTCTAATGAACTCAAGAGTTCAGAAGAAAATAAGTTAGTAAATTACCTAAATGTACTGACACTTACAATTAAAAGGTTTTCCTTGAATGCAGTGACGTTGAATAGACAGGACGATCATCAGTGCCATGAGTAGAGGTGGCAGTACTAAAATGATCTGCTGATTTACTGAAATTGCCAGAAAGGTATGTTCATGATCATGTACTGAACAGAGATGGGGATTAGCATAAAGAAGATACCTGGACAGGGCACACACACGCGCGCACACCCACCCACCCACACAAGCACACACCCACCCACACACCCACACACCCACCCACACACCCACACACCCACACACCCACACACCCACCCACACACACACACACACACACACACACACACAAAAGAAATAAACAGCTGCGTTTGTGAGGCTGTCAGCTGGGGTTTAAACCCTGATTGCTAGCGATCAGGGTCAAATGCTTTACCGTTGCGCCAGGTGGAATAAAAAGTGCAAACACAAGTGCTGTGCAAAGCGGACTCAAAAAAAAAAAGGACTGATTAAAGGAGAAAAAAAAGAAGGGGAAGAAACAAATAGCCAGTAACAGCGCTTAACTGAGCTACAGTGAGTGAGGGGCGGAAACCCCCCGAAAAAAGTGCTCCCACTAAAAAAAACAGAGTTGGGGGCGAATGCTCACTGGATAAGCCAGAAGGCTATTGGAAGAATGTTTTGTGGACGGATGAAACCAAAATAGAACTTTCTGATTTAAAAGAAAAGCGTTATGTTTGGAGAAAGGAAAACACTGCATTACAGCATAAGAACCTTATCCCATCTGTGAAACATGGTGGTGGTAGTATCATGGTTTGGGCCTGTTTTGCTGCATCTGGGCAGGATGGCTTGCCATCACTGATGGAACAATGAATTCTGAATGATATCAGAGAATTCTAAAGGAAAATGTCAGGACATCTGTCCCATGAACTGAATCTCAAGAGAAGGTGGGTCATGCAGCAAGACAACGACCCTAAGCACACAAGTCGTTCCACTAAAGAATGGTTACAGAAGAATAAAGTTCATGTTTTGGAATGGCCAAGTCAAAGTCCTGACCTTAATCCAATGGAAATGTTTGGAAGGACCTGAAGCGAGCAGCTAATGTGAGGAAACCCCCCAACATCCCAGAGCTGAAGCTGTTCTGTACGGAGGAATGGGCTAAAATTCCTCCAAGCCGGTGTGCAGGCCTGATAACAGCTACAGGAAACGTTTAGCTGCAGTTATTGCTGCACAGGGGGGTCACACCAGATACTGAAATCAAAGGGTCACATACTTTTGCCACTCATTGATATGTAACATTGGACAATTTTCCTCAATAAATAAATGACTTCTGTGAAAATCTGATGATTAATGAAATCTGTTGTGAAGGGTTCACAAACTTTCAAGCATCACTGTAACTGTAAGTTTTCGGAAATGTTAATTTACGTGTAGCCTAATTTACTCGTGGTTTGCTCATAAGTTTCAGGAATGAGGCCCTCTGAGTTTAGTTAGTTTTTGCGAGCTCTACTATTGATTCCACAGATTTTTAACTTTATCATTCAGTTCTTCGGCCATGATACTCAGTCTGATAGCCCTATCTGTACCTATAATTGTCGTCATGTCATCATGTGTTGAACTCTGGACTGCTTGTTTTTGCTTCACATTTTTGGCTTGTCTGCTGATTCTATAATAAAGATTCAGGCATAGCATTACATCTGATAGTTCTATAGTTTGTTTTAATTATATAACTTATTGAGGGGTGGAAAATGGAGTGAAGGTCTCTATATATTATCTTCCTACCATTTACCCTCTGAGTCCTTAAAAAAACCCATGATACCTTATATGTTTGACGTACTATTTTTCAAGTAAACACAGATGGATGTATGAGGTGACACTTGAAATGTTAGCTATTTTTAGAATGATGACAAATGAAGTGAAGTGATTTGATCATATGGACGCAATCAGAAGTCACAAAAGTAACTCTACAGCAACTATTAAAGCCTCTTAACTGCGTTAAAGTGCATGTAATATACTTACAGACAAAATCTCCAATTATGCTCATGAAAACTGCAACCAGTAAAATGTTGAATGTTTCTAAAATCATGATCAACTGCACTCGGAGAGTCAAGCCAGCTGGAAAATAATGGTTGTAACCTTTAAATTATTGTAACTGACACACACAAAGTCTACATACAGTTGCAATAAAAAATATTCAACCCCCCAAAGCTAAGGATATATCAATTTAAGTATTTTCAAATTTCAAATTATTCAACCCTTATGAAATATTGTTATTTTTAAAGCGTTCTGGCAGATTTTCTGGACTAAAGTGGAGTTGAAACATAAGTAAGCCTTTGAGAACTCTATAATGATCCTTCATTTGCTTCAGCTGCAATGCATATATAAACCCCACCCATGAAGAAGTTCAAGGTGAGTTGAAATCATGGGAAAGACAAAGAAGCTTCCACAAAAGCTGAGAGAGGAGATTATTCCATCGCACCTAAAGGGCCTTGGGTATAAGAAGACAAACAATATAACATCCCCAGAGACACCATTGGGAGCATTATAAGGAAATTTAAAACTTATAGAACAGCTGCTAACCTGCGTGGCTGTGGAAGAAAGCCCTAGCACCTTAGGACTACTAAGAAAAAACCCCATATGAGTGCAAGACACCTGCAGGATGACCTCATGAAGGCTGGAACAAGTGCTTCAGTAGCAACTGTACGACGTGCACTGAATAAACGAGGACTTCATGGCCGGACTCCAAGGTGCACTTCACTCTTAACCACAAGGAACAATAAAAGTTGACTAGAATATGTCAGGCAGAATTTGGATAAGGCTACAGAGTTTTGGGAGACAGTTCTATGGACTGATGAAACCAAACTGGAACTGTTTGGACATATAGGAGATAATCTAAACTTGTAAAATTAACTTTGTAAAATTGCTTTGAGACAATGCTCCATTGGAAAAAGCACTATATAAATAGATCTGACTTGACTTGATATAGATCAGCGGTATGTCTGGCATGCGAAAGGCCACGCTTATGACCACAAGAATACCATCCCCACAGTCAAGTATGGAGGTGGGTCACTGATGATGTGGGGCTGTTTTTCTGCAGCAGGAACTGGCCAACTCTATTGTGTACCTGGCATCATGAATTCTCAGAAATACCAGGCCATTTTATAGAGGAATGTGATGCCATCTGTTGGAAAATTAAACCTTGGCAAGAGAAATGAAGCCTTTGGAGTGGCCTAGTCAAAGTCCTGACCTGAATCCTACGGAGATGCTGTGGCATGACCTTAAAAAGGCCGTTGATGCTGGAAAACCCTCCAATGTGGCTGAATTACAACAATTCGACAAAGATGAGTGGCCAGAATTCCTCCACAACGCTGTAAAAGACTAACAGCACGTTATCACAAATGCTTGGTTGCAGTTGTTGCTGCTAAAGGCGGCCCAACCAGTTATTAGCTTTAGGGGGCAATCACTTTTTCACACAGGGCCATGTAGGTTTGGATTTTTCCTCCCTTAATAATAAGCACCTTCATTTAAAATCTGGTTTTTTCTGTTTACTTGTGTTGTCTTTGACTAATATTTAAATTGGTTTGATGTTCCGAAACACTTAAGTGTGACAAACACGCAAAACAATAGGAAATCAGGAAGGGGGCAAACACTTTTTGTTTTATAAATACTGTTTGTTGTTTAATGAGTTTTTTGTCATTTATTTTCATTATTTTTCATCCACATCTCTCTAATGTCTTTGGAGTTGAGGGGGTTGAATATTTCTGATTGCAACTGTATGTGTAAGATAAAGGCATTCAAACACTGTAACTCCAGACATTTCTTGTTATTATACACTTGTTGTCATACACAACAGGCTGTTCCATTACATATGTAGGAATTATTAGTAGTTATTTTGCACTGGCACAACTAGAGCCATTATCATCAATGTGATATCAAATCTCAAATGAGCTTTGAAATATTATACATGTACCACTGTTGAGAGCTAAAAAGAACCTAAATAAAGCAGGTTGACTACAAAGTGAAAGTTCCTACTTACCCAAAACAACAGTACCAATGAAACACACCACAGTAACCACTGCAATTACTGTTTCTTGGTGTCCAAATATTTCCCGTGCTTCTGGGAAGTTTTCAAATAAAGCTACATGAAAGATAAAAAGAAATAAAAAACTGTTGCTATCAAAATTCCTTCTGTGAAACTGTACTGCCTTGATTTGCTCTGAATTACTATCGGTTACTTGACATATTACATAACCATTTTGGTGTTGGGTGTCATAAAATGCTCAACAAGCTGATGTTTGAGACTTTTATCATGATAATGATCATCTCGTTTCTCATAATAAATCAGAGTTAGTTTTTTGTTGTTACACAGTGGAAGATAATTAGAATATTAGAACTAGATGGGAATGCAATCAGTTATTATCCAATGAAAACAACGGAAATTGCCATCCATATAGGTCGATGTTTGGCTTTATCAGTGGCACTGAGGGTATGCCCCAATCTCATTGGAGAATAAGAGGTAGTTCTGTGGTCTTGGATTTATTACACACCCCAGTCTGAACTCCAAGCCAGATGACGCAAGACAGCTTCAACAAACAACAAGCAGTAAATTCTCAATTGTCTCAAATTTGGTCAACTCTGAGACGGTGACCGTGTAATAGATCATTGTCTTTTACGTACTTACCTGAATATGCCGACATTATTAGAAATAGCTGGGGAAGTGGAACAGCCATGACCTTGACTGCTTTTTGCAGGCATCCTGTTAATAAAATTAGTGTAATATCAGCTGAAATTTACTTTAATGACTAGAAAGGATCAAAGGATAGTGTGTAAATCTATGTACAGTATATGCTGTGCACACAGTGCCTTGTATAAATGTTTCCCCCTTGAAATTCTCCAGTTGATCAGCGTGTGGATATAAAAACATTCCAAACTCTAATCATTCCATAGGACATCATTTAATCTATTATTAAGGACAGGAAAGGAGATGACACGACCATTACACTGCTTAGACATAGGCAATCCAACAATAGTCAATGACTGATTATGGAACACAGTAATCAGAGGAGCAACCAAGGGGCTAATACACTGAAGGAGCTGGAGTAGTCTGGACAGTGTTGGAAATAATTTTTTTTCTAACCACTTACATTTTGTAGTCACATACTTGCTAGCACATTTTGCTTTGGATGTACAGAATGCCCAGGGTCAGGCAGCATTTGTATGATATTCCAGGATGAATAGAACGATGTCAAGGTCCAATATGAGTATCAGATTCAATTAAACAGCTTTTTAAAAATTCCTTTCATTTGCAATCTTTGTATTGTGCATCATTCTTGCTTGTGGTGTGTATTCAATATAGTAGCCATGGTTTAATCTGTGTATAGTCAAATTTAAACAGGAAACAAGAAATCAAGTTTGACATGGACCAGGTTTATGACAGAGTAAATGCCATAACGGCAACAAGCCATTCATGTTAATATATTTGGGAATTAATTAAAATACAGCTAATAACACAATCTATAAGTGACACATTACAAAAACAGGTGCACTATATAAGCAGTAATACACTGCTCAAAAAAATAAAGGGAACACTTAAACAACACAATATAACTCCAAGTAAATCAAACTTCTGTGAAATTAAGCTGTCCACTTAGGAAGCAACACTGACTGACAATCAATTTCACATGCTTTTGGAACAGGTGGAAATTATTGGCAATTAGCAAGACACACTCAATAAAGGAGTGGTTCTGAAGGTGGGGACAACAGACCACTTCTCAGTACCTATGCTTTCTGGCTGATGTTTTGGTCACTTGAATGTTGGTGGTGCTTTCACACTCATGGTAGCATGAGATGGACTCTACCACCCACACAAGTGGCTCAGGTAGTGCAGCTCATCCATGATGGCACATCAATACGAGCTGTGGCAAGAAGGTTTGCTGTGTCTGTCAGCGTAGTGTCCAGAGGCTGGAGGCGCTACCAGGAGACAGGCCAGTACACCAGGAGACGTGGAGGAGGCCGTAGGATGGCAACAACCCAGCAGCAGGACCGCTACCTCCACCTTTGTGCAAGGAAGAACAGGAGTAGCACTGCCAGAGCCCTGCAAAATGACCTCCAGCAGGCCACAAATGTACATGTGTCTGCACAAACGGTTAGAAACTGACTCCATGAGGATGGTATGACGGCCCGACGTCCACAGATGGGGGTTGTGCTCACAGCCCAACACCGTGCAGGACACTTGGCATTTGCCATAGAACACCAGGATTGGCAAATTTGCCAGTGGCGCCCTGTGGTCTTCACAGATGAAATCAGGTTCAAACTGAGCACGTGACAGATGTGACAGAGTCTGGAGACAACGTGGAGAGCGATCTGCTGCCTGCAACATCCTTCAGCATGACCGGTTTGGCAGTGGGTCAGTAATGGTGTGGGGTGGCATTTCCTTGGATGGCTGCACAGCCCTCCATGTGCTTGCCAGAGGTAGCCTGACTGCTATTAGGTACCGAGATGAGATCCTCAGAGCCCTTCTGAGACCATATGCTGGTGCGGTTGGCCCTGGGTTCCTCCTAATGCAGGACAATGCTAGACCTCATGTGGCTGGAATGTGTCAGCAGTTCTTGCAAGATGAAGGCATTGAAGCTATGGACTGGCCCACCCGTTCCCCAGACCTGAATCCGATTGAGCACATCTGGGACATCATGTCTCACTCCATCCACTAACATCACGTTGCACCACAGACTGTCCAGGAGTTGGCGGATGCTTTAGTCCATGTCTGGGAGGAGATCCCTCAGGAGACCATCCGCCACCTCATCAGGAGCATGCCCAGGCATTGTATAGAGGTCATACAGGCACGTGGAGGCCACACACAATACTGAGCCTCATTTTGACTTGTTTTAAGGACATTACATCAAAGTTGGATCAGCCTGTATGTAACGCGAGCAGACAGTAGGAGACACACGCAGGCTGAGGAGTAGAGGTAATGCTGTTTATTGAACACTTTTGGCTTTAGAAGGCGATAACGTACTGAAGTACGGAGCTAGACCAGGTTGGAACCTTGTGGCGTAGCGTCGTTCTGTGGAGTGTTGAGAGGTTATGAAGGGGAAGGCTGAGGTGAGGAAACGAGGCACAGGTGGATGATTAGTAGGACGGGGACGAAGAACGTTGAGGAATGCGGGCGTGGGGAGTCGAGCTGGCCGTGGGCGTGACAGTACCCCCCCTCGAAGGACCCGCGCAGGCGGACCGTGAAGGTGGATGCGTCCCCCAGCCCGGCCGGCGGGGGCCGGTTCGCCGGGGATGCGTCGGCCAGTGGCCCAGGGATCCAAGGCTTCTGAAGGGAGACATGGAACGTCGGACAGATTCGAAGGTGAGAGGGTAATTCAAGGCTGTAGGAGACTGCATTTATCTGTTTGAGTATCTTAAAGAGACCCAAATATCGAGGAGCAAACTGAGTACTTCCGTGGGTGCGATGGTGGAGAGCCAAACCCGATCCCCTGGGCGGTAGACTGGAGCGGGAAGTCGGCGCCAATCAGCATGCCTCTGATAGCGTCGAATGGCTCGGTCGATGCACTGGTGAACTTGGCACCACACTTCCTCGCTACGGCGGAACCAGTCGTCGACGGCCGGGGCGTCAGAAGCGGTGGAATCCCACGGGACGAAGGGCAGTTGGAATCCAAGGATGCATTGGAAAGGCGTGAGAAGCGGTGGCAGAATGGCGAAGGGAGTTCTGGGTTATCTCTGCCCAGGGGAGAAACTGACTCCAGTCCAATGGGTTGTGTGAGCAGTATGCACGCAGAAACTTTTTCAGCTCCTGGTTGGAGCGCTCACATTGGCCGTTCGACTCCGGATGGTAACCAGACGAGAGACTCACTGATGCGCCCAGCCTCTCCACGAACGCTCGCCAGATGGCGGAGGTGAATTGTGGACCCTGGTCGGAAAGGATGTCCTCCGGGATGCCAAAGAAGCGGAAAACGAATTCGAAGAGGCATTCCGCCGTCTGGAGAGCGGAGGGGACCTTGCTCAGTGGGATGAAGCGTACAGCCCTGGAGAAACGGTCAACGACGGAGAGGATAGCGGTGTATGCGTTAGATAGCGGGAGGTCTGTGACGAAGTCGATAGCTATGTGAGACCAAGGCTGTTGTGGAACCGGCAAGGGATGGAGCTGACCTGACGGGAGAGTGCGCAGGGTCTTGCTTTGCGCGCAGACATTGCAGGAAGCCACGAAGCGATGGATGTCCCTGCACATGTTACTCCACCAGTACCTCGTGGCCAGGAGTTGGTGAGTGTGGGTCTCACCGGGGTGGCCGGAGCAGAGAGAGACATGGGCCCAGGTGATGAGCCGGTCACAGAGATCAGGTGGAACGAACTTTCTGGCATTTGGGCACTTCGAGGGGATGCGCGTTCGGGTGAGGCTGACATCCAGGTCTCGCTCAAAGTCCCATTGGACAGCGCCAAGCACGCATGAAGCCGGGAGAATGGGCTCGGGAGCCTCTGGAGCGGCTGAGGCGGGGTCGAGGCTGCGTGAGAGCACATCGGCTTTGGAATTCTTGGATCTGGGCCGATAGGTGATCGAGAAGGAAAAACAAGCGAAGAAGAGAGACCAGCGGGCTTGGCAGGCATTCAGACGCTTGGCAGAGCGCAGGTACTCTAGGTTCTTGTGGTCGGTGAGAACAGAAAAGGGGTGTTTGGAGCCCTCGAGCCAGTGCCTCCATTCCTCCAGAGCCAGCTTGATAGCCAGCAGTTCGCGGTCCCCGACGTCGTAATTCTGCTCGGCGGGGGAGAGCTTGTACAAGTAGAACGCGACAGGATGCAGTTTTGGAGGGCTGCCAAGGCGTTGTGACAGAACGGCCCCGATACCCACTGATGACGCGTCGACTTCCAGGACGAATGGGCGATCTGGGTCGGGATGGCCCAGTACTGGAGCTTGGGTGAACGCGGTCTTGAGGGCGGTGAATGCCTGCTCAGCCTCCGGGTTCCAACGCAGAGCACGGGGATTGCCCCGCAGGAGTGACGTGAGGGGGGCCACAGTCTGGCTGAAATCCCGAATGAAGCGCCGGTAGAAGTTCGCAAAGCCGAGGAAGCGCTGGAGGTCCTTGAATGACTTGGGCGTGGGCCACGAGAGAACTGCAGAGATCTTGGAATCGTCCATCGCCACGCCAGAGGGGGATATGATGTAACCAAGGTAACAGACGGAATGCGTATGGAACTCACACTTCTCGGCTTTTACCCTGAGGTGATGGGAATGAAGCCTTTCCAGAACCAGGTGAACGTGGGTGGTGTGAGTGGCAAAGTCCGGTGAGAAGACCAGGATGTCATCTAGATAGACCAGCACAAAACGCCCCAGCATGTCCCGGAGAATGTCATTGACGAAAGCCTGGAAGACCGAGAGCGCGTTGGCCAGACCGAACGGCATCACCAGGTACTCATAGTGGCCCGAGCTGGTGCTGAAAGCAGTCTTCCATTCGTCCCCCTTTCTCACGCGGACCAGGCTGTACGCGTTTCGGAGATCCAACTTGGTAAACCAGTGAGCGTTGCGGAGCAGTTTGAGAGCCGCTGGCACCAGAGGGAGTGGATAGGCATACTTTTGAGTGATGAGGTTGAGTGGCCGATAATGGTGAGACCCGAGTCCTTCTTGGGGAGCCCCGAGTCCTTCTTGGGGAGGAAGAAGAATCCCGCAGAGACAGGCGAGGTGGACGGGTGGATGAAACCAAGGCTCTGATACTCTCTGATGTAGTCATGCATGGCCTTCTCTTCTGCCAGCGAGAGAGGATATAGACGGGCTTTAGGTAGAGGCGCGTCGGGTAAGAGTTCTATGGTGCAGTCATAGGATCTGTGAGGAGGGAGAGGTGCCGGAGTGCCTTCTCCGAAAACAGGTGCCAGATCCTGATACTCCTGGGGCACGTTGCAAGGAAGAGGCAGAGGGTCGGAAACCAGGAGTGAGCTGACTTGGACGGTCGGATGACGTAGGCAGTGTAGGTGACACCCAGGAGACCAGCGGATAATCTCTCGGGCGGACCAAGAGATGAGGGGATCGTGAAGGCGAAGCCAGGGAAGGCCGAGGATGATATGATGAGCCAGGGAGGCCACGGGAAACAGGGCGATGGATTCCTCGTGGGTAGCGCTGGTGAAAAGGCGCACAGGGACAGTGACACGGGTGAGGAGACCAGAGCCAAGAGGCTGATCATCCGCAGTGGTGATCCGCCGGCCCACGGGGAGAGGTGTGCAGGGGATCTTCCATTTGGTGACAAGGTGGTCGGCGATGAAGTTCCCCTGGGCACCGGAGTCGATCATGGCTGTAAGGGAGACCTCGGTATCAGCGATTCGTAAACGAAGAGGCAATGTAAAAGAAGGAACAATAGGGGTCAGACTCACCCGGGGTGTGCGTGCCTTTGGTCTGGCATGCACAGCAGAGGACCCGTGAGAGGAGGCGAGGTCACAGCTGGGACGGAGATGACGGTTGGAACCGCAGTAACAGCAGAGCCCCAGCTTGAAACGACAGCAACGCTCCATGGAGGAGAGACGAGCATCCGCGACCTCCATGTCCTCCGGGGGTGGTGATGGATCTCGGATGGCGAGTGAAGGTGGAGAGCGTGGAGCTGCCGAAGACCTGGTCTCAAGGAGTTGGTCCAGGCGGATGGCAAGAGCGATGAGATCCTCCAGGGCGAGGTCGAGGTCGTGTCCCACTAATTCCCTCCGGAGACTGGGATGCAAGCCCTGGTGGAACGCAGAGAGAAGTGCTGGCAAGTTCCATCCGCTCTGTGCGACTAGCGTGCGGAATTGGAGGGCGTATTCAGCAGCCGAGCGAGGACCTTGGCGTAGATGAAGCAGCAGTTCACCAGCGGAGCGGCCCTCTCGAGGGTGTTGGAAAACAGAGCGAAACGATGACAAAAAGCGGCCATAGTACCTCGCCTCGGCCCCCTGTTGGGACCAGACGGTGGTGGCCCAATCCAGGGCGCGGTGTGACAGGAGGGAGATCACCAGAGCTATGCAGGCCGCGTCGGAGTCAGGCGGCGAGTGGACGAAGTACAGTTCGCACTGCAACAAGAAACCCTCGCATCGATTCGGGTCACCGTCGTACTTGTCCGGCAGGCCTTGTAGGGCAAGGGCAAAGACGATGCACGAGGGGTGCTGGGAGGAAGCGGAACCGAAGCAGGAAGAACCGCGGGAGCCGGGGACGACATCAGCTGTGACACACGCTGGGAAAGTTCGTCGACCGTGGGGACCAGGGAGCCGAGCGAGCGTTGGTTGTCGGCGAGGAGGCTGAGCACGGAGCTCGACGAGCTGCTGTTCTAGGCCCGGTCCGGAGCCGGGGTTAGATCCACCAGCCGCTGTCTCCATGTGTGGCTATGCCAACTGTAAGGCGAGCAGACAGTAGGAGACACACGCAGGCTGAGGAGTAGAGGTAACGCTGTTTATTGAACACTTTGGCTTTAGAAGGCGATAACGTACTGAAGTACGGAGCTAGACCAGGTTGGAACCTTGTGGCATAGCGTCGTTCTGTGGAGTGTTGAGAGGTTATGAAGGGGAAGGCTGAGGTGAGGAAACGAGGCACAGGTGGATGATTAGTAGGACGGGGACGAAGAACGTTGAGGAACCCTAACCCTGGCCGTGGGCGTGACACTGTAGTGTGTTTTTCCACTTTAATTTTGTGTGTGGCTCCAAATCCAGGCATCCATTGGTTAGTAAATTTGATTTCCATTGATGATTTTGTGTGATTTTGTTGTCAGCACATTCAACTTTGTACAGAACAAAGTATTCAATGAGAATATTTCATTCATCCAGATCTAGGATGTGTTATTGGAGTGTTTCCTTTATTTTTTTGAGCAGTGTACATGAGAGGGAGTGCTATAATGTGAGATATTAGCACTGGTGTGCTGCGGTCGTATAGGCATGAAGCCACAGGCTGAAATATAGCACAAACCTTGAGTGTATTACTGTATTAATTTTTTGATAAATTTGAAGATAAAGAGAATTGAAAAACAAGTTTATCAATATTACGTGATGTAAAATGTGTCATTCTATCGTTATTCCATTGCTAAAACATCACCAGACTATGGGCTTCAGTCATTATAGTTGAGGAATAGAATTTCCCAATAACTGTTTATTATACAGACAATAAACATAAATATATCAATTAATAAGTATTAATTTATTAAAAAGAATAAAATGGGTCAGATTTACTTCTACCAAGAAGAAACTGAGTGAGATCCCGCTGTTATAATGAAGGTCTAGGATCCCGGTTATAATTTACATCATTTAATTAGTGATTATAAATGTGTTAGATGAAGTTATTGATGTTAATATTATCAAGACCAGTCAGGAATGTAAAAGGATAGTTATAGAGCATCAGTAGCTTCATTCGGTTAAGAGCTGGACTTAACAGATCCATGAATGAACCTCCGATCAGTTGTGGAGGGTGTTTAATGAAAGACGGCGCGTTTAACACCAGCAAACGACGTCATGAACAAAATAAGGAAGAATGGAGGAGATCGAACCATTGACACTCTCCATTTATATTTCTGACTGGTCTTTAAAATGGAGTAGAAACTGTAGACTACTATAACTGATCTTCAGTGTTGTTGCTCTTCAGGCGAGCTGAGAATCCATTAAAATTAGATTAGATTAGATTCAACTTTATTGTCGTTGTGCAGAGTACTAGTACAGAGCCAATGAAATGCAGTAGCATCCAACCAGTAGTGCAAGATGGAGATTATTTACAATTTACAATTATTTACAATACAGTGATTTTACAATACAGTTAAAGTGCAGAGGTGATCAGGTTAATGAATTTGACTATACAGAATATGCAAGATGGATATACGGAATGTGCAGAGAATAAGTTATCTATATATATGTACATATTTAGATACACACTGTGGGTAGTGAGAGGGTTTATGTAGTTCAAGTACGTGAATAATGTTGTTTATCCAATATTTAGTGGTATATACAGTAAACAGCTGAGAGTTGTGAAAAGTGCAATATGAGTGTGCAAATGTGGCATAGTGCAAATGCCTGAAGTGTGCATATGTGGTGTAATGCAAATGGATGAATAAAGTCCAGATTAATGCTGTGAATTTAGGAGCATTTTAGCCCCAGGGAAGAAGCTCTTCCTCAGCGTGTTGGTACAGGAGTGCCCCAGACGGGAGGAGGGTGAAAAGACTATGTTTAGGATGAGAAATGAGACATGTCCTTGATGATGTCCTTGATGATGTTTCTGCCCAGGCAACCTTTATTGTAAAAGTCCTGAGTGGAGGGTAACTGGGTGCCGGTGATGCGTTGGGCAGTTTTCACCACCCTCTGTGGTGCTTTACAGTCACCTACTAAGCAGTTGCCATACCATACAGAGATGCAGTAGATGAGAATGCTCTTGATGGTACAGCGATAAAAGTCCACATGTACTCCGGAACACAAGTGTGCTTTCTTGAGGCTGCGTAAAAAGTAAAGGCGTTGTTGTGCCTTCCTGACCAGAAACAATGTGTTCAGAGACCAGGAGAGATCATCGGAGATGTGGACACCAAGGAATTTGAAGCCAGACACACTCTACTGCATCACCGTTGATGTAGATAGGGGAATGTGCCTGACTCCCAGTTTTTCTAAAGTCCACAATGATCTCTTTGGTTTTCTGAGTGTTCAGCTCCAAGTTGTTGTCCTTGCACCATGCAGCCAAATGCTGTACCTCATCCCTGTAGGCCGCCTCATGGTCCTGATTAGACATATCACCATGGTGTCATCCACAAACTTGATAATGGTGTTGGAACTATATACATTAACACAGTCGGAGGTGAACAGCAGGTAGAGAAGGGGACTCAGCACGCAGCCTTGTGGTACTCCAGTGTTCAGGGTGATGGAAGAGAAGGAGAGGTTGTTGACCCTGACAGACGGAGGTCTATTTGTTAAGAAGTTCAGGATGCAGTTACAAAGTGATTTGCTGATACCAAGCTGGTTGAGTTTGGAGATCAGTTTGGAGGGGTTCACTGTGTTAACTGCTGAACTAAAGTCAATGAACAGCATTCTCACATGACAGTTATTGCAGGGCAAGTGGGTGAGGGCGGTGTGGAGTGTAGAAGAAATGGCATCCTCAGTTGATCGTTTAGGGTGATAGGTGAATTGGTTCTGCTCCAACGTGGCAGGCAGGATGGATTTCAAGTGGGAAATAACTAGTCCTTCAAAACACAAAACACTTGGAGATGATGGGGGTGAGGGCAATAGGGCAGGAGGGCTGAAGCAGTGCATTTAGTGCTGAAGCAGTTGAATGCTTTGGCACTGGCACTATGGTCGCTGTTTTGAAGCTTGTGGGAGCAACTGCCTGGGCCTGACAGGTTGTAAATGTCTGAGAAGACCCCAGCAAGCTGCTTAGCACAGGCTTTTGAGCACACATACAGTTACTCCATCAGGGACAGCTGCTTTCCGTGCATTCACTTTGCTCACGGTAGACATCCTTGGTGGAGAGTGTGAGTGGCTGCTCATGTGCAGGAAGAACGGCTTTGAAGGCAGTTGTGTTATTATCCCTGTCGAAGCAAGCATAGAAGTCATTGAGCTCATCAGGTAGTGAGGTTGGTTACTGACTGTATGCCTTGACTGGGGTATACTTGGGAAATAGGAACAAAGAGGTGTAAGTGTCCCAGGTGGGGGAGCGGAATGGCTTTGTAAGCATCAGCTACACTGGTGTAGACATGGTCCAAGGTTCTTTGTCCTCTTGTGGTACAGAAGACATTCTGATAAAACTTTGGGAGTCCAGATCTCAAATTACTCTGATTGAAGGACCCAGCAACAATAAAGGCTCCATCCGGGTATGCAGTTTGTAGTTTGCCAGCAGCAGTGCACAGGACTTTCATAGCCACGTTCGCATTAGCATCCAGAGGTACATAAACTGCAATAGCAAAAATGCAGGTAAACTCACATGGGAGATAGATGGGTCTGCACTTTATAATCAGGTATTCCAGATCAACGGAGCAGTAGGTATTAGCTACGTCAGTGTCAGCGCACCATGTTTTGTTTACATAAATGCAAACACCGCCACCACCACTTACCCGTAGCTTTCGCCAATCTATCAGCTCTTAAGATAGCATGTCCCTCCAGTTCCACCATGCTGTTTGTAACCCCGTTGTTTAGCCATGTTTCTGAAAAAATCATGAGATTGCAGTCCATGAGCCTGCACTGTGTCAGGGTCCAGATTTTTAGTTCATCCATTTTGTTTGCCAGGGACTGCACATTGGCAAGGAATGTGCTAGGAAGTGCTGGTTGCTTGCGGTTTTAGCCTTAACTTAGCACGTAAACCCCCGCGCTTACCCCACCTTTGTTTATAGTCGTGGTGCTGGCGTCGGGCTCTTCCAGTCAGGATGAAAGGCTCGCCAGGATTCGAAATCCTTATCAACTCCGGAGGAAGCTGGTTGAAGCCGGAAGGATGGCCCAAAAATAATACTTGTACTGTGCTGATTAATATCCAGCAATATCTGTCTGTCATATCTGTAGTTTGCCCGAATTGTTCGAGTGACAACGAGGGAT
The DNA here is from genome assembly GCA_025084515.1 of Ancistrus triradiatus. Lineage (NCBI taxonomy): Eukaryota > Metazoa > Chordata > Actinopteri > Siluriformes > Loricariidae > Ancistrus > Ancistrus triradiatus. The sequence continues at coordinate 79,197 of JAJAGP010001896.1, forward strand.
ATAATGGTGTGAATAAATACTAATTTGCAAAAGCTGGTGAGACGCTGAGCCTCGCAATGTTCACGCGGCGCCATCTTGACCTCTTCCAGCCCAGGACGTTTGATTTACTGTACTGACTTTTTTTCTCTGCCTTTCAATGCATCCAGATTCTTGTCAGACTTGTCAGACCATATTTAGTGTATTAACAATTAAATAATCAAATTCTTCAAGAAAATTTCAGACTAAAATTACTTATGTAATTTCAGTCTCCACAAAGTGTGCGACAGCCGTTTAGCTAGTGCTGCATTCAATTCCAAGGTTGCCACGTCCCACGTGTGGCAACATCATGCTGTGAGGATGTTTCTGACATCTGACAAACTGGCAAGATGGCAAAATAAAATGGATGGAGCCAAATACATGGCAATCCTCGAAGAAAACCTGCTACAAAAAAAGTTACAATGGGACAGGATCAAACACATAAAACCCAATGTATTAAAGTGGCCAAATCAAAGTCCAGGCCTCGATTTCAATGAGAATATGTGGTAAGATTTGAAAATTCCTTTTTACCAACAATCTCCAACTAGTCTGACACTACTTGAGCAATTTACCAGGAAGAATGGGCAACAAGTTCAGGTTCCAGCAATAAAAGGCCACACAAAAAGCAGTGCGACTAATGGTACCCAACTCGATGGTATATATTTGTCAATATGTCTCAGTCAAATGGAAAAAAAAAACAGTTAAGAGCATTTAATTTAAAGTTGTAACACTACCAAATGGGGAGAAGTGGGGGTGAATAGTTATGCAAGGCACTGTTGTGTGTGTATATGTAAACAGGTAATAATTACGTACTTGGTAATGTGTTGAGATATGGAGAGGTTCTCAGCAACATTATGGGTCGTGCAAAACAGACTGCTGAACAAGTGACAACTTCTTGAAGAAACCCTTTAAGCAGAAATTACACCAAGACAGTGTCAGTTACTTAGCTCACTGTAAATGACATTTATGTTCAAATGACTGAATTCACCTTCTTTGATCCATAACATAAAAGCCAGACACATGCAGATGTTTGGACAGAGCAGTAATGCAGCTTGTGTCATCAAACTCTTTCTGTTAGTAACTGGAAAAAGACACAATACTCACTGTAATTATGTTGGTGTAACAAAATGTTATGTTGGTGTAGCAAAAACTGTTTCATCACAAATTATAGAAAACTGGGACACACTTTTCTTTCTCAACATGTTGACAGTAGAAAAACTAAATCCAACCGTGATCAGTAGTGCAACAAAGCACAGTAATAATGTCGATATGTGACGCACGGAGAAACCTGGAAGAAGACATACATAGGAATAAATCATAAACAACTCCTGAACAGCTTATTTGTCTGAAAAATGGGTGGAAAAAAGTTGAGCATACCTACTCTCTGTAGAACCACAATGGTACGTGCTGACATGTTACTAGTGTGGATCTCACATATGAATTCTCCTTTATCCTCCAATCTCACATCCTTCAGCTTTAGAGAGAAGTTTCCTTTGGGGATTTCAGTAATAAAGAACTCAGCTCTTCCCCGATAGCTCTCATGAGAGGAATCTGAGAAGGTCTTGTTGTCTTGAAACAGAAGGACGAGTAGGTCTTTATCTTTCTTTTTCCAGGTCACTTCTTCAATCTCATGAACTGGTTGATGAGACTCTACAGAACAGTTCAGTATCACCTCTTCACCTGTAGAGGCAATGATGGGCTGATCTACCCCTTTGAACATGAGATGATCAGAAGGTGGAAAAAGTTTGTAAATTTGTCATATCTACCATCACTCCTTAAAATGAATAGCAAGAATGAGTTGTCAATACATTGCTGAGTTTAAATATACATTTTCAGCCAATGATATGTGGAGTCTGCATGTCCTCTGGGTTTTCTTTGTTCCAATAACAAAGAAATCCAGAATCTGATTCAGACCCCCCAAAAATCCACACTGTATAAGGCATTATATGCATTAATGGAGTTATATTGTACAGGTTCTCCCTGATGTTATGATGGGGATATGTTCAACAAATCCATCATTAACAAAAAAAAGTGTTGAAAAATCTCATGTAATTTAGTGATTGATGGATTGAAAGTGAAAAGTAAAAGCAGAACTCTTTCAGTTGGCTCTTATTACTAACCCTTTTAGGATCCATGGAGACTTATTTGCATTAAGAATACAATACTATAGATGTTAAAATAAAGAAAAAAACGATACAAACAGCGGAGATCTTCACTGAGCCAGGGATGTTGTGAATCTGAGTCGTGAATTGAGTTAAACGAGTTATTTGACTCGACTCATACAAGCTTAAGCAAGTGTGCTGAATTTTTCTGGACAAAATGCATTGAGAACCGAATTCGGCAAGTTCCGAGGTACCACTGTAATTCAATTAAAATTTTTGTTGTGTAAGTAATGAGTAATCAGTTTTTTTGAATAACTACCCTAACACTGCACACGACCCTGACCAGGTTTAAGCACATAATACAATGGATGAATGAAAGTATGGCAGAGAAACATTTTGATTTTGTATTTACTGTTAATTCCGTTATTTAGATTATTCCACTCAGAGGAAAACCCATCAAATCAAGCGTTCAAAAAACTTTAGCAAACAAGAAATAGAGGTGAAATTAAATTGAAACCCTATGTAGGATTTATGTCCACTAAACAAACTGTTTAAGGTTTAGTAAATTTTGATGGTTACGTTGTCAAATCTTACAGTAGCTTTTTTCTTAAGAAGTTATTTTAGTGCAAAATGACACAATTTAAGAAATAAATGACGACTATCTCATAACTATGCAATAAATAAAACAAATATGGAGGGTGTAGGCAGAGGAATCTCTAGATTATGAAATATGGATCTACCACCCTTATTTTCTTGATCACCTTTTGTTATAGAGTGTTAGTGATTTAGATAGTGAGTAATCAGAATACAATACCCCAAATGAATAGCAGGAATGTAATAATAATGAAAATGAAAGCTCAGATAGAGGAGTTCCTCCATTATTAAAAATTGCGGGTAGATCTCAAACAAAAAAATTATATATAGTGGGGAAAAAAGTATTTAGTCAGCCACTGATTGTGCAAGTTCTCTTACTTAAAAAGATGAGAGAGGTCTGTAATTTTCATCATAGATACACTTCAGCTATGAGAGACGAAATGTGATTTCCTGGATTTTTTTTTCTCATTTTGTCTCTCATAGTTGGTGTACCTATGATGAAAATTACAGACCTATTTCCTGTTTCGAAGAAGGAGAACTTGCACAATCAGTGGCTGACTAAATACTTTTTTGCCCAACTGTATTTCTTATCTATAAACATGGTAGTATGGGAAAATCAGCGACTGTTACCTGCTACAAGCAACGTTTTCTGAGTTGGATTCAAAGGACTGTCATCATGCAGACCTAGAATTAAAAAGAAAATAGATCCACGTATGTTCTTTGAAACAACAGAAAAAATACATTCAGAAAATGGTAAAAAGACTAACATTAAATATAGAGCATTTATTTATTATAATAACTACTTTCCTTCTAACTCGAACAGTTTGCAGATTTTCCCACATATGAGGTTGTGACGCCCAACAATAGTAAGGTTACTGTAATGTGTTTAAGTCTGTACTACTTAAAAAAATCCCACTGTAATAAACAAATACAAAACAACTTACCTTGCAGTCCAACAGCAGAAACCAGCACTAAGAACAAAGATAAATTCATCTCCTGTAGGTTAGCGACAAAGCGTAGCTTCTGTACATGTCGTTTTCTAGTAGTATGATACTATCAGGAAGAACTAAGAGCATGAGATACTTGGCAGCAAATTCAGGAAGAAATAGGAACCCCCAGCTTTTCTAGCTTAACTACATTTCTTTCAGTGAACCTAACACAGCAAAATGGAATGAATTGTTTCAACAGATAGTATGCAGGTATTGCACCAACACTGTCACTGAAACTTCTTTTATCAGATAAATTGAAAAGTTCTATTATAAACTAATGACAAGAGAACTGAAGTAGAGATTTCCCGAACTTCACATTTACATTTAGCAGATGCCCTTATCCAGGGCAATTTACAATCTTACAGTCCAAACACTTGTGGGTTAAGGGCCTTACTCAAGAAACCCACAATAGCAGCTGGCAGAGGGGGATTTGAACCCGAGACCACCTGGTCCATAGTCCACTAGATTAACTGCTAGGCTACCAGAGTCAAACTTTAAACCTTTCTTAAACCAGTTCTCTAAGCTGTAACTGATGAATCATTGATTAATCACAAAGATGCCTACCCAACTTTCAGGACTCCATAATGTACCAGAATATCCAGCAGATCCATTTCCTATTACTGTTATGACTGTCTCTAAGGTTAAAATAACAGGGAATGACTGCCTTGACTTTTAAGCTATGCTCGCAAAATAAAAATAAGCATTTTTCTTATGTACTTCTTTCTACAGTACAAATCTAATTTCTGGAACGTTAAAACAAAGGCTCACATGCTATCTACAGCTCCTTAGATTCTGTCATTAGATAACTGATGGTTAATAATGCTGTCTACAATTATTGTCTACAGGTCAGTTTAGGTAATTTGACAAGATCATAATAAATAAAACGTATACAATGCATTTGGAAAGTCTTCAAGTCCCTTTGATTAAGTCGTCCGCTAACATTTTGCACTCAATACCCCATGATAAGAAAGTGAAACCATATATATATATCTTCTGAAAGAAGTCTTCTAAAACTTTCTCCATTCATTTAAAGGTCAAATCCAGAAGATAAAGATGTAGTAAATGAAATCCTTTAAGTTAGGACATGAAGCTAGGGTGGATCTGGGATATTTCCAAATCAATGGCCACATAGGGGCTGTACTCAACTCAGAGGGTCCAGGTATAAGTCATACATTCATGTGTAACCCCTTGTTGAGTGGGTTTTATACATATTTCACCATCCATACCTCACTTATTGTTATGGCTATAGCCTTGTACAAGAAGCAGGATAAACATCACTGAATATACTTTGTAAATTGTTACTGTTGAGGATTTATTGGACACATGTGCCTTTGTGGCTGCGGAGGCCACACATTTTTGTACCCATATAATTATTTACATCTAATATATTTGCATTTCTAATTGTGGTGATGTCACTCGTTCAGAATAAGTCTCTTTAAGACATGATTTCAGGTGCGTCTCAGCCTAACTGAGAAAGTACAAAATGTTCTTTGGCCTTGGAAGTGTTCACCAGTTTTGCAAACTGTGGGTATGTGTGTGCGTAAGATTTTTTATACAGAGACTTGTTGTACACTCCAGTAACTTGGATTATTTCACATGTTCATGTGTATAATTACTCAGTTATTTGTAATTTGATTAATAAGCAGATTTATTCCAAGTGATCCTTTTATTCTGTAAGTGCATATGATAAATAACTATATTTTTTATGTTAAAGTGTTAGTTTAAAGCAATTACATGGTCACAGAGATTAATCATGATCTGGATTTAATATAATTATGTAAGAATTAAATACAATTTATATGTAGAATTAGAGATTTGATGTTGAAACTAAAAACTGGGATAAAGTTCATTTGCCAGGTCAGGATGACCCGAGGGGGGAGACAATGGAGGAATACGGGTGGGGCGCCTGGGCAGCAAGTGTTCTAAAAGTTGGAAAACAATGATGACATAATGTCTGACCTTGACTGAGTTGTATATAAGGGCCAGAGATTTGTGGCTCTTTGGCTTCTTCGCACCTCTGCTGTGGTGTGAGGATGTCCCTTATTGCTTGCAATAAACTTGTCTGCCTCTCCTCTGAAACTTTGATTCTGCTTGAGTGTGATTTTTTGATTAAGTGATCAGCATGCATTCTGTCAAAAAACCACGACAGAAAGTTGGTGTCAGAAGTGGGATTTGGACAACGGCAGGACTGGAAGACACCCACATCCAGCCGAGGATTCGTCCTCCAGACAACTACAGAAAGTGGCCACAGGTAGGCTAATTATGCTTACTATTTCTGTGCCTGTTTGGAGATGCTGTCTCGAAGCTGGATGGTAAGAATTGTTTAAAAACTAAATTTAAGCTACATTCCAAAGTATTAAGAACCCCTTAAAATTAAGGGATAAATTTTGTAGATGGAGAGGCAGGCAATATTTATGTTATGTGTTGTCTTTGTTATGTTGTGTGTTTTGTAGGATCCTTGAGAAACTGCAGAGGTAGGACTAGTAGGATTAGCGGTAGGGTTCAGTGTAAGGAAATACGTAAAGTATTCAAAAGATAAGGGTAGGTAAAAGAGGGTAGGGATAAAGAGGTAGGATTAGATATAAGAGTCGGTATTGAAGAGATGAAGTGTGAGTACTGGCCAGTGATAAGAGTGAAAAGGGAAGGGCTCGGTGCAGGGCGTTGTTTCAAAGGCTTGGTAATTAATACCAGTTGTAATAATAAAGGTTTGAGGGAATTAGGCGATCGCCGTGATCACAGGTCGTTTTTTTTAGAGAAACTTTTTGGGCTCGTTGCCCGAACTGGGTGTTGTTTGCACAACATCGCGGGGTAGCACGGGGATGTTACGACTTAGGTGGGGAGAATGACCTTGAGCCGCGACCCGGGTGCCAAGTTGGACTTCGCCTAAGTGCGCGCAGCTCAGTGTAAGACTTGAAAGGGTTATGATGGACGCTGGGTTAAAACAGCTACGCCGTCCCGAGTTTGTTGTTTTTGTAGAATAGAGATAAATGGGAAGCGCAGTAATTTAATTTAAGTGATGAGGCACGGAGTTTCCGGCTGTTCTCGTCCCCCACAGTGTTAATTAATCTGATGTTAAGTGTTTTGATGTGCGTATAATGTGATGTTTAAGTGTTTTCTGAGGTTTTAATGTGTAAGTTTAAGTGTTAGAAAACTAGGAGCGATATCTGAGTGTGGGTGCGAGAGACTTTTGTGAGTCTGACCTTGAGCGACTTAGTGAGCTGCAGCTGTGTGTGTGTGTGTGTGTGTGTGTGTGTGTGTGTGTGTGTGTGTGTGTGTGTGTGTGAGACTGGTATTTGTGTGATGAAAACTGGCAAAAAACAGAAAAGTAAAATTATGGACGGGAATTAAAATTAAAAAATACAGAGTACAGAGATATTAAGTAAAGTGGAAAGGGTTTAAAACAGAGTGTGCATTATTAGAGGATGTAAAAAAAATAAGAAATATTAATTATTAAATGTAAGAACCAACTTAATAAAGGTAGATGTAATTAAAGGAGAAAATAAAGTAATGTGCGACACGCTGTAGGGTGTGGGTAATTATAGAAGTGTGGTACGCAAAAGTGTGTTCATGGATGAACCACAAAACGTAAGGGAAATCTTGTCCTCAATGTTCTTTGAAATATTTGGAGTTTGATTAGTTGGTTGAGGAAGCATAATTTTACATTTGTGTTGATAAATCATTGTTATTGTAAACTTGTGAAAAGTAAAACCTAAGCATTTCAGTGATGTCAGGCTGGTATATGTTGTCGATGGATTGTGCAAGTATTGTAGGGTATGGATATTAATATATAGTAAAGGGTGGCAGAGGGGCTCGGGCGCATGTTCGGGGCGTGGTTCCGTTCTGCCTGTGTATGGCTGAAAATGTGGGATTTCCTGTGTTGGACCAGTAGGTGGGTTTGGGTATATGATGGATTTTGAGAAGGTCATGTAGAAGTGCATCAAATGGGCGAAATGTGTGGAATCTGTGGGCTGCAGGTTTGGGGGCTTGGATTGGGGGATTTTGAAGGTCTGTGGGTACAGTGTGTTTTAAAATAGGTTTGATAATACTGAACGGAGTTGATTTAACAGTGTTGGAAACTTAGTTATAAACATAAACCTAGAGGCCATAACGGTGATAATAATATAAAAAGTTTATTAAGTAGTTTTCCAAACATTTTTACAAAGTGCTTTACACAAGCAAGAGAATTAACAACAAAAGAATAAATAAAAGTATAATAATAAATATCAGTGATAAAACAGTAAGATAAGAAAATTGAAACATTTAAAAGTACAGACGTAATAAAAGACTGTGTAAAATGTAAAACAGATTAAAACCGTAACAAAGTGCTCACCTGAAGCAGTGATAGAGGAATAACAGTACATGGTCAGTAAGCGGATCCTATAGTAGATGTGAGTATTTGTGAAGCGCGTGAACCTGTTACGTATTTTAAAAACAGTAAGAACGCTACAGCGCTACCTTTCCGCGAGCGAATCTATTTTTCTTCATATAGACTGTCTTAAGTTCTGAGATCTTATATTAATAAGTACTTTTTATAGACTAGATGTATTTTGAGTATATTGGTAACTTACGCTCTTCGTAAATCACCGCAACTAAACTTTCAGTCGCCGCTGCGTTTTCTGTGAGGCTGTCCTCTCGAGCTGCGCATGTGCTGTAAGCGCCACCATTTTTGTAGTTCTTTTAAATCCGTAGGGGCGATGGTTTGTAGTTTTAATGTGTTTTACCGTGGATAATGTAGTAGTTTTAAATGCGTTGTCTTATAAGTTTTCATGTATTATCATATGTTATTTCTTTATTAAACATATAGTTTGCAATAGTTAATCACTCGTGTTAAACATTAAGTACACATAACCCCATGTAGTTAATCACAATTGATACATAATCCTCAAATTAATTTAAGTAGTAGTCATTTATGTGTAATCACCTTCGTTTGTAAAAGAACATAAAAGTATGACTTTTTACCACCATAAGATTTTAATTGTGCACTCCGTTCTTGACAGCTGTGTGTTTTTGTACTGAGAGCTGTGTGTTCTTATCTCCAAGGGTCGAGCAGGTGTCTGGATCTGGTGTCTCAGAGTTTCCCAGAGTTAAGTGATTAGGCTCTTTAAAGGCCTTATGTTCATAGGTGAATGAATGAAATTAATGCGGAAGGTTCATAATAGTTGTAACTATATATTCCAAAATAATGGTAACCACATATACAAATATAACAGTAATAATTGTAACTATGAAATTAATCGTATTAGAGGGGGTTCGGGCCTAGTGTTTTGGTGAGAAGCTTTGTCCTTCAGAGATAAATAGTTACAATTGTTTTAGTTTAGTTTCCAGGGTAACCACATAACTCTGGACAGTGGGCCTTGTGATAAGGCCTGTCAATTCAAGTGCCCGCCTGTACACTACCAAGATGTACTCAAAACAATTTCTCTGCCCAAGATTAAGTGAGGAGGGCTCTGGTTATGTTTTGGATTTTGTGATGTAAACAACTTGCGGTTCTGATAAAGCTACAGCAATAATTTTGTTTTAATTCAACTGGGTGATTTTTGTTGCGACACCAAGGAGCAGACTGAGCTTTCTGTGAATGAGATGAATTTTTCTGTGTCCCTGTGACGCAGATTAACGGACCTACGTGTTAGGTCTTCCTCTGAAGGAGCAGAGACGAGAATAAACTGCGCATGTGCAAACGGTCTAGCTAAGGACCAATCAATGCCCTGTTCTTTGGTTCTCCCATATGATCAGCTGATTGACATGTCAGAGCATTTGAGTTTGAGATCAGAACATTTATTACACTTTAAGCGCATAATAGTGAAGTTTAAACACTTTATTGAACACTGCTCCTTGTATGTTTTAAATTGTAAGCAAAAATATTAGTAACTCATCTTACTCAGTATGAGGTATGATTAATTTGGGCATGGCTGAATGGGTCTGAAAATAGGTTTATTTTTTTTAAGGGTAATTAATTTATGTACATATGAAAGGTACAAGAAAATAAGAAATCTCTGCTGGAACATGTGATTGTATTTTGTTTGAGACTATGCTAATGTTACATCTTTTTGTTGTTACAGGTTGATTTATACATTGCTCTGGACTGGAGGAAATAACATCTATATTTTTTCCTATCTCTAGGAGACCCAGAGGTCCCCGGATTGTTGTTATGATACTGATGATAAATGTGAATGTGCAAAATGAATTTAACAGATATTATGTGAATAATTAGATTAGAAATGGGGGCCCCCAGTGTAGGATGTTATTGTTGTTGTTTGTTCTTTTTTTTCTTGTTTTTTTGCTTTTGAAGCTATTCTATCTAATAGGTAATTGAGGAGCAACAGAAAATGGAGAAATCATCGACTACTGGACAAGTGGATCCTTGTTGAGTCATCAGCAATACGTGAAAGTGTTGCTTGCAGTAGATCAATCAATTACAATTCCTCTCTCTCTCTTTACATTTGGGAATTATTGTACAAAAGTTAGTCCTTGACAGTTTTAAGTCTAATTTTAATATAAAGGCGATGAAGTATAAATAATCTAGAGGTTTTTAGCCTTTCAGGTCGACATATTTTAATTTATTTACTTATTTGACAGGACAGTGCTGATTATTGAAAGGATAGGTTACTGTAAACGAGCCAAAGTTAGCCACAAAGGTTAGTTTTCAAAAATGTAGTGTCGGACTAGTTTTAAAACAAAAATATAATACTGAATGAATAAATAAATAAATTAAATGGCAACCTAAAACAATAGATCAGTTGATCATAAATATTTATATCTATATATACACAAAAGAGTAGCATGAATGATTAATGAAAAATGAATAGACTATTAGTTACATTTGATTATTAATAAGCCACAACTTTTAAACAGACCAGTAGAAGAACGATAAGTACTATTTTCTCTGATCAAGTAAAGACAGTGGGTAAATTATAAATTAATAGACCACCTAATGGTGGTTTAAGTATAAATCTGTGGTGGAACACCAGTAGTGGTGTTAAGTGCAGTGGATTGATGGTTATGAGCTTTATATGGAGGGTTCTGACCTTTAAGTGTGGTTATTTAAACGTAAGACAATTAGCTGAAAAATGGAAAATTAGAGGAATCACAGTTTATTAAGGGGTTATTATTATTCGACTTGTTTGATTTTTCCTCAATAATGCAATAATAATTGCTGTTCAAGGGTAAAATTTGGACCATTAGTAAATGAATAAGGGAAAAAAGGAGAAGGCTAATGGTGGCTGGTGTGTAAACCAGAAGCAGGACAATGTAGATTAAAAAGAAATTGTACTTTATTATCAGGGAGATTTACTGGGTGGTAACTCAAGCTAACGTCACTACAGAGGTCACCAGGCTGAGATATTAGCAGGGAAAATCATTAAGGGTCATAGATAATTTTAACCAATCTGCCTTAATCATTACTAGTGATTATAAAATAATGTGGTATAGAAATAACAGATTTCTGTGGCCATTGGAGCCATGCGTTCATAAGTTCGTGAAACATTTAAAATTATTGATCTGTTTCTATCTTATAAGTGAAATTGATAAATTCTAATCTCTACCTACAGACTCCCTGTCTGCCATTACATTTTTGATGGCTAAAAAAGTTATTTTTCTTACTCAAATTTTGGTACTTTTGTAAATGTACCGCTGAGGTCTCTTGGGTCGTGACTTGATGTTTCATTTGAAATATTTAACGATGGCACTTGTTTTAAAGACACAGGTTGTGTCTGTGCAAAATTTAAAGTACTAATATCTATACTGCTCGGTAATAATGCCATGTCTGGCTCTTCCCTCGTGTACAAGTGCATCTGCTGAATGGCCGGTGAGAGGCTGGTTAGTCAATGACGGGTAAGATCCCACCATGAATTCGGGACAACCTAAGGCAGGCACAGCCGTAGTACTGGCCACAGCACGACACGGAATGAATGGTGAACATTGCCGAAAGGAAGGCAGGAAATATGACCTGTGGATTGCGGTCAAAGGAGAGTTGAAGAGAGCTGATGGTTACAAAAGTTTTATTATCGAGCAGTATTCAAAACATTGGGATCAAGCAAACTTTTAGAGGGACATTGGTTCATGATCTATCCAGACTGATGTTATGCATTTGGAATTGTGCAAGATTTGGTGAATATTTGGTCTATATGAGGGAAGAGTATTAAGGTAGAGTGATTAAAATACTTAGCGCAAATGAAACTGGCAGATGTGAGAAAAATTGAGTAGACCTATTTAGACTGAAATAATACAAACAGTGAAAAATGAAAAATGTACAAATTGGTATCACTCAGCTTGCAGTATACTAAAATGTCTATTAGTAAGTACAAAAGAAACTAATACTAGGTTAGGCGTGATAATAATAGAGATTGACAGTGACCAAGGTACACCATTTGTGTCCAGAACGAAACACAAATTATGGGATTATCTGAACATTGACTGGAAAGTAAAGGTACCATACTATAAAGCTGGTATAATTGACATTGGCAGAAGTTTAAATATAATAAAAGCAGAAAATAAGGAAAGATACAGAAAAAACGTTGAAGAAATGACAGTGGCCTTACAGTAGCACCAATCAGTCTGCCTCTCAGTGTTAATTATAGGTGTGCATGGGCGTTGGCCATTGCACAAGGGGGGAGAGGTACTAGGTTGCAAGTGAAGTGAGAAAATTATTGAGGAAGGGAATTTGCAAAATCGCATACATCGAAAAGGGATTTTGGGTACCAAATGTACAGTACTTTGTGGATGTAACTCTAGGCAGATGTTGAAATTGCATCAAGAACAATGTTAGAATGGGAGTTTGAGATTTGGAATAACAATAATGACTAGTTCAGGTAACGGACAATTTTGTCGATAAGGTAGCAAGACTACTTTGGCAGAAACTCAGAATCAGACCAAGACTGGGATGTGTGTACCACACTCAAATTTTAGAATTCATTAAAAATACAAACAGCTATTTAAGCAGGGAAAAACAGAGAGAGAGAGTACTGGAGGAGGTCAAGGAGCCAAAGGTGAAACCAGGAGACTGCCTCTGCGCAAGGGTCTCCAGAACAAAAGTAAGATCTGCAAGGATCCGAGAGTCCAGACCTGGCAAAAAAAGGGCAACATCTACGACTGTGCAAGTGGAACGAGCATCGACATGAATGTCACCTAAAACCACTGTGCCTTGGCATTACAAGAGTTGCCAGGCGGAAGCTGAGGAAGGACCAGAACATCATTTATTGAGTCTTAATCGAGAGATGACAGATGCATATGTTAAGCATTTAATTGGTCTTACAGTTATTGAATTAAACCAAATTTTATTGATTTATGACTTTAATCATTATTAAGTTGAAGTTAGAGTTCCAGTTTGGCCATGCTAATTGTGACAACTATGTATGATTTGATGAAAAGTGTCATTGAGGTATCATTTTCTTACGTAAGGTACGAGGGAAAAATTATGTAGTTAGGTGACATGGCTTTACTAGCCATTGTCAAGGGGGAATGTTGAGGATTTATTGGACACATGTGCCTTTGTGGCTGCGGAGGCCACACATTTTTGTACCCATATAATTAATTTTACATCTGATATATTTGCATTTCTAATTGTGGTGATGTCACTCGTTCAGAATAAGTCTCTTTAAGACATGATTTGCAGGTGCGTCTCAGCCTAACTGAGAAAGTACAAATGTTCTTTGGCCTTGGAAGTGTTTCACCAGTTTTTGCAAACTGTGGGTATGTGTGTTGCGTAAGATTTTTTATACAGAGACTTGTTGTACACTCCAGTAACTTGGATTATTTCACATGTTCATGTGTATAATTACTCAGTTTATTTGTAATTTGATTAATAAGCAAATTTATTCCAAGTGATCCTTTTATTCTGTAAGTGCATATGATGAATCACTGTTATTTTTGGACGTTAAAGTGTTAGTTTAAAGCTTTTACATGGTCACAGAGATTAATCATGATCTGGATTTAGTATAATTATGTAAGAATTGAATACAATTTATATGTAGAAATTAGAGATTTGATGCTGAAACTAAAAACTGGGATAAAAAGTTCACCTGCCCGGTCAGGATGACCCGAGGGGGGAGACAATGGAGAGGAATACGGGTGGGGCGCCTGGGCAGCAAGTGTTCTAAAAGTTGGAAAACAATGAATGACATAATGTCTGACCTTGACTGAGTTGTATATAAGGGGACCAGAGATTGTGGCTCTTTGGCTTCTTCGCACCTCTGCTGTGGTGTGAGGATGTCCCTTATTGCTTGCAATAAACTTGTCTGCCTCTCCTCTGAAACTTTGATTCTGCTTGAGTGTGATTTTTTGATTAAGTGATCAGCATGCATTCTGTCAAAAAACCACGACAGTACTTACATACAAGAAAAAAATCAAATAACTTAATAAAGCAGTTTCAGTTTACTGGCCATAAAATGTACAAATACAAACAGTACAATACAATTAGTACACATTTTACTCTTCAACATAAATCAATCCATTTAACATACACATTTTGGTTTACTTCATTTCAAACTCAAGAAATAGATAAATATAAGATTCCTCAAATGATGGTACGTTACTCATTGGTATGATGGAGAATACATTTACCCTACTCATATGACTTCAAAAATGGCCATAACATCACAAATCACTAAACCTGAGCAAAACACAGACATAAACACAAACTGGATTATTGGTCGGTAATGTATTATTGGCCTGGGGGCTCTGTGTATGTGCAGTGCAGCCAGTATCAGGGAAGATGCATTTGCAATGGAATTTGTAATTAATTCCTAGTGACATTTGTAAATCTTTCCTAATTCAGCCAGCTAAGTGCTCCTACGTGACAAGTTACGTGATGGAGACTTCTGGGGACAATCAGATTTCAAGTGGGACCAACGCCCCTTTTGACCCACCACTGGAAATGCCTGTCACACAAAGACGAACTGCAGTTTCTTACATTTACATTTATGTCGTTTAGCAGACGCCCTTATCCAGAGTGACTTACAACTTAATACAGTCCTGCAATCCAATCAGTTGTGGGTTAAGTGCCTTGCTCAAGGACCCAACAGTGGCAGCTTGGCAAAGGTGGGATTTGAAAGGTGAATCTTCTGGTCCAATAGCTTAACCGCTAGGCCACCACAGTCCAAAGCTGGTGAAAATCTTCTGCTGCTGCTGCTGCTTTACACTCAGAATTGGTTGTAAAATAATAATGATATAACGATGCAATATTTAATTGTCTCATAACTTGTTTCTGGTAGCTCATGTTTCAGTGCATATTTTGCTGCATTTTTTTCTGCACCCACTTCACTTGGATTGGTTTAAGTGAGTTGGCAAAGGCTCCGTCTCCGTAAGGATCTGCACGGAGAAACAAGCCGTAAACATCATTTCCATTCTACAAACAAAACTGTCAAATGAAGATAATTGGCTTTTTCCTGATTACCTCAGGTCCCGCTTCTCTTCCATCTTCAAAGTTGTGTTTTATCCTATGAAGACAATTTGGAAAACATTTTTGCGATGTGTTTTACTGCATCGGTTTCGGTATTACACGCTTATTTAAATTGGCAATGCCACTGACTAACATTTCAAAGCCTAAATACATGAACGTTAGTATTACGTCCCCCTGGCCTAAACCCCACTGAGCATTTATGGGGACACTTGAAGACAGAAGAATCCATGTATTCAGTAACATCACGAAATGCTCTTTGAAATATATTGTGAAATCATGCTGCTAACATGGATCATCAGATTCAAACTTGTGGGGTCCATGCCATGTTACATCTAAACTGTCGTTACAGCAAAAGTGGGGACACGCCAAATACTAATCATTTCTGACGTTTATTTTTTTCAAAGTTTCAACTTTTCACTCAATTTCTTGTTCTGATACGACTTCCATTGAAAACTTTGTGTTGAATTCAAGAAAGATGCTAAATAGAAGCATTTTGCCACACGGGGGCGCCACAGATCTGCTTGCGCTACCAACGTCCTTTTCCTGTTCTTTTGGAACATATATAAATCTGATAAGGAACTGTCCGACAGACAGACAGAGCAAGACGCACAATATAGAATCAGACTAGCCAGCAAGCCTCACCTATATATACAACTTTAACTATACATTCTAAACATCTTTAAGCTTACCTGTCATTATTTTTCATCCCTGTGGTGTACATAAAGAAGATTGGTTAGAATTTAAATTGTCAACACAGAAACAAAACATTATTTGAGTCAGAAAAGGTTTATATTAATTTAAAAGCAAAGTGTAACATATACATCCTCAATCGCTTACATAAAGCACTCCCTGGGATTTAAAACCATGAGTCAGCCCATGGTATCAACAGGCGATTGGTTTCAGGATTTTCTGCAGTTACCAAAATCTATGGATGCTCATGTCCCTTACATAACCCAAACACATTCCTTTGTGCACTTAAAATAATCTCTAAACTACATAGAACATCTAGTATACTCCAAATGCTAAAATGCGAGGCCAATAGTGATCAAACAACTGTGCACGAGTGACTGTGCATCTGCGGCTACTGCAGGGATTTTTTAATTTTTTTTATTTAACGTCCCATCAGCATCAATGGCTTCTCATGAAAATAACACTACTAGTCAAAAATACTCACACTGGGGCAATTTAGAGTGATCAATTAACCTAAAGGATGCTTTGGAATGTGGGAGCAAACCACGGATACAGGAGGACATCTGGACACACATCTAAGCCGCCCCTTTTTGAGTTTTGGTTCTCCTAAGGTCTCTCCCTTATAATGTTTCGGGAGTTTTTCCTTGCCGCGGTCACCCTAGGCTTGCTCAAGATGGGATTGGGCTTATAATTTAGAATATAATCCAAAAATGTAAAGCTGATTTGAGACAGTACTCCACTGTAAAAAAAAGTGCTATACAAATAAAGCTGACTTCACTTGACAAACAGACAGAGTCTGAGGTTGGGATCGAACCGGGAGCCGTGAATCTCCGGGGCTGTGTGTTTTGATCTTGTCATGTTGTATAGCTAAACCCGTTGTATTCGTTGAATTTTTTTGGTAGCACTTACAGGCATCATAGATTTGCAAAGCGAGCCAACCAGTATCAAACAGTGTTTCCAATCCTAGCAGAATCACTGGTAGATCCTCTATATTCTGTGCTCCATTCCCTAGAAATCAAGAACAGACAATCAGAATCACACATAAAGTAAGATTGGATTACATGATCATAAAGTTTGGTTTAGTATGCATATTTTATATCCAATCAAATATAGATATATAAATAGAAGTATTTTGCTCTAAATTAATATATAATAAAATATAACAAAATATTTGCTCTTAACTGGGGAAATCCCAGCAGGTGGAGTGGTATTATTCCACTCCACCTTTATCAGAACATTTTACTACTAACCACAAACTTGGCAGTTGGCCGTAGGACAGTAAAAAAAAAAATTTAAAAAATCATATTCGAGAACCAAACTAGCAATAAACCATTATAATAACTATCAACGAGTATACATATGAAGACTTAGATCATGGGGAAACTCTGGTTTACATGACTCCGGCAGTTTTAACGGATTTCTACCAGCCAATAATCTTCTATAAATATGTGCTCAAACTTTAATATTAAACAATCATTTTCTCTACTCTGTACTGCGTTTCAGAGTCTCCACAAAATGCTGGTATCGCTGCCTGTAATTCGGTGGCTCGTTTAATTCTGGGGAGGCCGGAATAAACCGCAAAAGTCAATAGAAAATAAACCTCTGAAGTCAATAAAAAAAGTTCCCAAATTATGCTAAATATGTAGATAAGGCGGACCTGGCAACCATGGCCAGGTAATCAGATAATGAGAACGCACCAAATAATAATCTCACAGAAATATGTGACATAAACTTCATACTTTAATATTACGTAATCAAATTATTAATTATACTGCGTCGTCTTCACAAAGTGTTCGATAGCCGTTAAGTAGGTGTTGAGTTTAATTCAAGAGTTGCCAGAACCCATTTGAGAGCTCCCACCTATTTCACGTTAAAGCTCATAGGAAGCGAAATCTTTAAATATATATAGATCTGGCAACCACGTTTTTTTCGCCATACTGCCAAATCCGATTGAAATGCTATTAGTACTCCGACTTCTGAGGTAAACTGTAGCTCTCTTTAATGTTATTAGATCGGAGTATGGTGTATATATGATCACTTAAATAATCAGAAAACTGCATGAAAAATGTTTATCAGTCATGGTTTAGTGCGGTTCTGCTTCCTCATATATTTTTTAAGGAGTCCCCCATATGAGCTTCCTCACAGCTTGTGACAATGTTTAGATTTCCTCAGATGCAATCATTAATATATTTATCTTAGCAGGGCCATGGTGAATGAAAGCTCCACTCAAAACAATTTGCGAATCATCCAAACTGCCTCAACCACGCCAATTCCAAGCACCTATCCAGCCATTTCACTCGCCAGTTTGCGATAGAGAAACCTTCCATCAAATCAATCGTAAATGGAATTCATCATAATCTGAGAAGATTAAGATATACTGATGATATCATGGCGGAGCCTATTTTTATACATATAGGCTATTTTTCCTCACTACATTTCCCATAGCTCATCACTCCCACAATGTGACTCTCTCCCTACTCCCTCCGTAGTTTCTCATCGGAACTGAGAGAGTATTACTGTGTAATGTTTGCCTGGGAAAATTCAAAATGTTCTGCTGAATGTGTATTTATCTTTATTATCAGATTCCCATAGGAAAGTCGAAACATCTCAAGCCGGTCCATCGCATCGTACCTGTATATGAATGGAACCATATTTCAGACTCATAGAGTTTGGTTTTTACCTGCTTTCAGGATCAGTTCTGAAGCCAGAGTGATAGAATTCATAACTGTAAGACCTACAGCTCCAAACATGTAGATCACAATGTGGAGCAAATCTGTAATTCAGATTACATAATTGTTACAGATGCCATTCAGTTGAAGAAGAGACATTTGCAGGAAAATCTGTGAACTCCGTTGTACATTTCATGTCTTGCAGAGTGGTAAGGAGAAATGTTAAGACTTTGTGATTTCTTAGATAAACAGCTCAGCCAATGTCACATCTTTTTGATTAAATTATTCTGCTATATGTCTGAATATTTAACAAAGAAACTATTGCAAAGAGTTCACAAACCTTTTTATATGTAAAATTTGGACATTTCATTAATAAACACAGCTGTATACTCACCAGGTAATTGGTTTGAATGTTTGACAACGGCTGTTGCTGCCAAACCATGGACCAAAATGGTCAAAGCCAAAAATCCAGTACCAACTGTATTCATCACAGAGAAGTATCACATTAATTCAAATATTATTATTGTTGATATTAATAGTACAGCTATGCACCGCTTAATATCTATCCAATAAATATCCATTTGCTTTGAGGCCTTAAAACTACAATACATTCCCCTGCTCATTAGCTCACGTTTGGACTAGACACTGTTCTAACTCGGTTGATTTGTTTAGAGATGACCTTCTGCTGCTTATTTGTAGCAAGCTGTAAGTGGTCCTGCTGTAATTAGTACTGCTTTGTTTGTCCTCCACTACCTGTTTATTCTCTCTAACCTATAATTATATAAACTGGTTCACATTCACTCGTTGAGTCTGTTTCATCGTGCTGATCTTCTGTGTTGTTTGTAATACTGTCTATTGATGCATTTTTGGTTTCCGTCAAACAAAAGTATCAGGTCACTTCTTACTGTCCTCTTTAAGTGTTACGGCTTTAACCTACACAGGGTTGTAACTGTATGTTACTGTATTTGTTACATTATTGCGAATTTGCATAAAGTGAAAAAGGTTTTGTATGCGTATAACAGTTTAGGCTTGGGGCATTATAGACGTTTGTCGATGGTAGCATTCCACTTACTTTTCAGCGGTATCTCTGATGCATTTACATATCAATTGCACACAGTTTTTATGTGAAAATACAATTTATATATTACATTATGGTAGTGTAAAAAGGCTATGTGACTATGTTAATGTCCAATCAACATCCTGTTTCACAGAATGTAATGCAATGCACACCTGTACTGATAATAAGAATATGAATAACAATGATTATTATGATATATAATAACAGTTAGTCCACTTAAATGAACATAGACTACAGGAGAGTTACAGAACACATTTTCTTAAGGTAACACTGAGTTAATCAGAAATTAAATTTTCTATAGAAAAATTAAATGTGATTTTTTTTCCATATGCAATCATATAACGATCAGTTCGTGTATTAAGTGGAGTGCAATTTTATTGACTCGTTTTATTGATACATTGTTGACACTGTTAGTAGTAAAGGTTGACACTGTTAGCAGTAAAAAAGCTCAGGATTGGCTCTGTGCTAGTGGTACCCAGTTAGGCTAAATGAGTTCAACCAATTTCAGGAGGATCCACTATGAAAGAGTGCGTAAAGACGTAAAAAGCTTCTAAATTCTGATAAAACCACATTACTTCTCAGTTTGTCCCATATATAATGAATGTTTCACCTGCTTTTAAATAAATGAATTATACAATTACAAATACAGTAATTACAAATACAAGCCACATTAAGTGCTTTAGACTATGGAGTTACGCTTTACATGCATGTTGACCTTTCTGTACTCTGTTGTTTAGATTCTGTTTATCACAGTTCTCTACATTTCCGATGTAACTAATTTTTCCTCATACATCGCTGTGTACTTTATGATCTCATTCCTTGGCCTTCATTAAGCCAACACAAAGGCTTGCTGGGTAAACTGCCTTCTTATCTGTGTAATTTTTCCTCACGCATCAATAACTGCTATGATTCTTGCTCTTATAGAATATTGCTCTACAAGGTACCTAAGATCAGTTCAGACTTGGGTAGGATGGCTTTTCCTATTTTGTACCTTGGTTGTGAAATAACCTTCAGAATATATTACGCCTATTACGGTTCAGGCTTCCCAAGCCAGGGGGTGGCGCCGGCCAAGTCAACATGGCACCCGAGTGACTATAAATAACGCCCCTTATGTGCCGGCCGGTGGCGCACTATCGGCTCATGTACGTGATTTCTCTCGCTGTTTGGAAGAGTTTCAGTAGCTATTTTTTGGACAGGGCTTAAAGGTACGACTGGTCCTGAAAGAGGATCAGCCGAGTAGAGTCAGGAGGCTTGAGGCGAATGTTTTGCCAGGGAATTAGATAGGAAGGGAAAGCTTATCGCTGCTGACCTCTCTTCCTCCATTTTTTCGCTGCGCTCCTCAGCCGCCGCTCACCGCTGCCGATCGGCTGTTATTGCTTCCCCCTCGGCATTTTCCGGGCTGTCCGTGCCTCAGTACTCCTTCCTCCCGATTGGGAGGCCCTTTATTCCCGTTGTTCGTCCGGATTCCCAGCACGTGCGCTTATTGCGGTGCATGGAAGACGCCTCGGAGTCCCGCTCCGTTTGCCGAGGTCCGACGTGTGCGCATGCGCCATCCGTCGGACGCTTCGGCTTCTCTCGGGTCTCCGTGCTGCGCCTGCGCAGTCCCCCTCAACTCTCGCTGAACAGCGATCTCTTTCTGGTTCTTTTTTCACGTTATTTATCATATCAAACCTATCGCGCCTCGGGCGTTTGCGTTGTTATATCTCCTAGTTTTGGAATCAATCCTTGTCAGCTGACTTCGGCGTTTATTACTTTAGTTTGAGCCCGTTCAGTACGGCCCTTCTGTCTGCCCTTACGCTTATAATCAGTTTCTCCCCTCGTTCCTCTCCTGGCCACATGGTGTAGTGGTAACTAACTCGCCATCCATACCCGTGACGCTTGGTTCCAATCTTGACCACGGTCACCCCCACAAGTGTGCGTTTCACTCGCTGGCTAGGTATATATATTTGTTGGCTTGGTATATATATATTTAAACATGTCTTTGCATATTTATATTCTCCTGCACTTGGGTCCTCATACTCCCACAGTTTTCCCTCGACCAGTATCCCGCTAGCTGGTCGAACCCTAACAGTATAGTGCGCCCAGTATGGACCCAGCAGGCACGCCTACCCCTCCACCCCCCCCCCCAACAGTGGGGACTGTGCTTCAGCAGAGTATGCCGTCGACTTTCAGACACTGGCAGCAGAGAGCGGCTGGAACGAGCCGGCCCTCATGGTTACCTTCCAGAAGAGCCTCAGAGAGGGTCTCAAGGACGAGTTGGCCACTCGGGACCCTCCTGCAACCCTCAACGACCTATACTCTATGGCCACTTCCCTGGACACTTGCCGACGCCAGAGGGTGCAAGAAAAGGCGGCCGCCCGTGGCTCTAGGTACCCGGTTTGGCTTGCTCGGCCTCAGGCCATCTACCCCCCAGCCGGCGGGGTCGCTGAAGAGCCCATGGACTCGGCTAGAGCCAGTCCGGTTTCTTCCTCGGGTCCCAGGGCCAGATCGCTGCGCAGATCGGGAAACGTGGGGGCCGGGACCGGGCAGGGAGGCTGGTCCTAGATGTGCCGTTGCCTCCTCAGTCTGGCCTTTCCCTTCGGGCCAGCATTGGCCAGGGAGGGGCATCTTTAGTGCCGGTCCGGGCTCTTGTTGACTCCGGGGCCACCAGCAATTTCATCGATGTTCGTCTCACCCAACAGCTGAAACTGCAGCTGGAGGTTCTCCAGCGGCTCCGATCGTTCCGGGCCCTGGATAGTCGGTCCTTGGGTTGTAGGCCCATCATGCACCAGACCCTGCCCCTTAAAGTGGTCATAGGTGACCATACAGAATGGCTGGTGCTCCTTGTCACCCAGACTCCTCACCACCAGCTGGTTTTGGGACTGCCCTGGTTGCGGGCCCACAACCCGTTCATCAACTGGCAGTCTGGGTCTGTCTTTTCATGGTCCCCCAGGTGCCACGAAGCCTGTCTCATTCCCCCGCCTGCTCCTCCTGTGCAGCCGCCCGCGTTGGACCTCTCCTCCGTTCCTGCCCAGTATCGGGACCTGGACAGGGTGTTCAGCAAAGGGGAGGCTCAGCTCCTCCCCCCGCATCGCGAGTATGACTGCGCTATCAACCTCCTGCCCGGCACTTCCCCGCCTCGAGGGAGACTTTTTTCCCTCAACCGCACCGAACAGGAGGCCATGCGGTCTTACATTGCTGAGGCCCTGCGGCTGGGCTTCATTCGACCATTCCTCTTCACCTGCCAGGGTGGGTTTCTTTTTTGTAGGGAAAAAGGACGGGTTCCTTCGCCCTGCGTGGACTACCGGGGTCTTAACGCCATCACGGTCAAGGACCGTTACCCCCTGCCTCTCATGAACTTGGCGTTCGAGGCACTCCAGGGGGCCGGCTTCTTCACCAAGCTGGACCTCCGGAGCGCCTACAACCTTGTCCGCATTCGGCAAGGGGATGAGTGGAAGACGGCCTTCCTCACACCTACGGGGCATTATGAATATCTAGTAATGCCCTTCGGGCTTATGAATGCCCCGACCACCTTCCAACGCCTCATAAACGACGTCTTGTGGGAGGCCCTTGACCGCTATGTTTATGTCTACCTTGACGACATCCTAGTCTTTAGCAAGACCATGGGGGAACACGTTAGGCACGTCCGTCGCATCCTCCAGCTTCTCCTCGCAAACCGCCTGTTTGTGAAGCTGGAGAAGTCGGTGTTCCATGCCTCCTCTGTCTCCTTTTTGGGATTCGTAGTCTCCCGTGGAGCCTTGAGCATGGACCCGGCCAAGACGCGGGCGGTGGCTGACTGGCCTCGTCCCTCCTCGGTGCGTGAAGTCGAGCGGTTCTTGGGCTTCGCCAACTTTTTCTGCCGCTTCGCCAGGGACTTCGGTACCATCGCTGTGCCGCTCACCGCCCTCACTCGTAAGGAGGCCGGTCCCTTCCACTGGACGGAAGCGGCGGAACGCGCATTTACGGAGATCAAGAGGCGCCTCATGAATCCGCCTGTCCTCCAAACCCCGAGGAGGCGTTTGTCGTCGAGGTAGATGCTTCGGATGTGGGCCTTGGGGCCGTTCTTTTCCAGCAGCCTGCCCCAGGCCACAAACTCCGCCCTTGCGCTTATTTCTCCCGGCGTTTGACCCCTGCTGAGCGGAACTACCCGGTCGGGGACAGGGAGCTCCTGGCCATCAAGCTGGCTTTGGAGGAGTGGCGTCACTGGCTGGAAGGGGCCAAACATCCATTTTTAGTGTGGATGGATCACAAGAACCTGGCATATATCCAGCAGGCCAAATGTCTCAATGCCCGTCAGGCCTGCTGGTCGCTGTTTTTTGCCAGGTTCAATTTCACGATCTCCTTCCGGCTGGGCTCCAAGAATGCCAAGCCCGATGCACTCTCCAGGCAGTGGGATCTGCCCGAGGCCTCCTCTATGCCCGATCCCATACTTCCCCCCACCTGGGTAGTCGGGGCCTTGACCTGGGACGTCGATCAGGTCATCTCCAGAGCTCTTTTGCGGGAACCCAACCCGGGGAACGATCCTCCGGGACGGAGGTTTGTTCCCACGGCCGCCCGGAAGGTGGTCATGCGCTGGGGCACGAGGCTCCCTTCACGGAGCACCTGGGGGGTACTCGGATGTACGAGTTCCTCAAGCAAACCTTCTAGTGGCCAGGCATGGAAGTGGACGTCAAAAATTTCGTAGACGCTTGAGAGACCTGAGCCCGGATCAAAGTTCCCCGGCAGCAAGCCTGCGGCCTTCTTCAGCCGCTTCCTATCCCCTCTTGGTCGTGGTCCCACATTTCCCTGGATTTTGTCACTGGTCTACCCCCGTCCCGGGGCAACACCATCATTTTGGTGGTCGTCGACCGATTCTCCAAAGCCTTCAAGTTTGTCGCGCTGCCCAAACTGCCTACGGCACGAGAGACGGCTGACCTCATCCTCCTCCACGTCGTCCGGGTCCACGGCCTGCCTTGCGACTTGGTGTCGGACCGGCGTCGACAATTCGCTAGCCGGTTCTGGACGGCCTTTTGCCGTCTACTGGGGGCCACGGCCAGCTATCATCGAGGTTTCACCCGGAGTCGAACGGCCAGACGGAGCATGTGAACCAGGATCTGGCCACCATGCTCCGATGCCTCACTGCGAGGAATCCCTCCACCTGGTTCGAGCAGTTGCTGCTGGCCACCGCCGATCGGCTGTTATTGCTTCCCCCTCGGCATTTTCCGGGCTGTCCGTGTGTCAGTACTCCTTCCTCCCGATTGGGAGGCCCTTTATTCCCGTTGTTCGTCCGGATTCCCAGCGCGTGTGCTTATTGCGGCGCATGGAAGTCCCGCTCGGTTAGCCAAGGTCCGACGTGTGCGCATGCGCCATTCGTCGGACGCTTCGGCTTCTCTCGGGTCTCTCCGGAGACCTCTGTGCTGCGCCTGCGCAGTCCCCCTCAACTCTCGCTGAACAGCGATCTCTTTCTGGTTCTTTTTTCACGTTATTTATCATATCAAACCTACCACGCCTCGGGCGTTTGCTTTGTTATATCTCCTAGTTTTGAAATCAATCCTTGTCAGCCGACTTTGGCGTTTATTACTGTAGTTTGAGCCCGTTCAGTACGGCCCTTCTGTCTGCCCTTATGCTTATAATCAGTTTCCCTTCGTTCCTCTCGTGGCCACATGGTGTAGTGGTAACTCATGACTCGTGACGCTCGGTTCGAATCACGGTCACCCCCACGAGTGTGCGTTTCACTCGCTGGCTTCGCCGCCGTAATCGCGCTATGTACCTAGGTATATATATTTGTTGGCTTGATATATATATATTTAAACATATCTTTGCATATTTATATTCTCCTGCACTTGGGTCCTCATACTCCCACAGTTTTCCCTCGACCAGTATCCCACTAGCTGGTCGAACCCTAACAACACCTTTATGATTTTTTTCTCCTTGAGTGAGTATATAACTTTGATTAAAAAAAACTGTATAACTGAAGAGTACAGTATTACTCCTGAGCTGGATTTTGTGTTTGTATTATGTATCTGTGTTGAACATGTTCTGTTTACATTGTCTCATTTATGTTTATTATGTTTGATTTTATATCTGGGAATTGTGTACCTTTGGCAGGTCTCGCTCGAAAAAGGCACTTCCCAGTTAAATAAAGATTAAAGAAATAAAACCATGGTAAGATACTGAACTATGGACAGTGGCCAAGCCATCACTGTTGGATGCTTGAACAAGGCCACCATCTCACTGCACTGTAAGACTGAATCGGTTAGAGGTTGCGCTACATAAAAGTTTCTGCTAAGTGGCTAAATGGAAATTAAGGTTGGGCTTAGGATGTTTGTCATTAGGACCCTGGAATAACTGTCTCTTGAACCTGGCTTGTTTTCAGTCAGTCACCTAAGAAGTCATGAGTGAGTCGTTGCTACTACTAGTTATGAAACTGTTTTGGATTGCCTACCTGTTTGATTTTCCATTATCCTGGCTGTATAAAGAAGGCAAATTGTTCCCAATGCCACGACAGATAGTACAACAACAATAGTGCAATACAAATCTGAAGAGAGAAATACATTTGCTGTTATTTAACACATATTTAATCACCTGCATTCTCTAAAAATCCAGGTTAATCATACACTGTAAGCACAGCTTCATTACAATTACTAGATTTTTTGCATCTGTTTGAAAATATGTGTGAACATTTATTATCCGTATCATCAAACAGACATAAAAATAATGCACACAGATAGAAATGTCAGATTGCTGCAAATCTCAGCATGCAGTTCTGTCTCAGGCAGATATTTAAAGGATTACAGATGTGGTCTGATTAGACACTGGGTTTTGCCACAAGAGGGCGTAAAAGTGCTTCCTCTCTGACCTATGAAAAGTCTCTCAGGGACTACTTTTGGGTAGTATACCTCTTGGTGAGATATCGTTGACTGCCAGACATGCCTCTACGATGCACTCAAAGACATTTTGCCCAGTTGACAGACTTTGAGAGGGGGCACATCATTGGCCTGAGAGAAACAGGATGGCTGTTTTGACAACATTCCCAACATCTAAGCCGTTCCGACACTAGCTTTTAGGAGGTGTTGGGAGTAGTGGTTCCGTGAGGGCACACACACACACACACACACAGTGAACAGGCTCTCCACCGACAAGCTCAAGCAGCTGCCACAGTTTAATTATCCATCATTCAGACACAGGTGGCACCTTCACTACACACCCCTGTCTCTGCCCGAACCATTTCCAGGTGCTTAGCAGAAAGAAATTTGTTGGCACAGTGTTCATTATGCTCATAACGCTAGCCACTGTCGACTTAGTTGCTAACCTACAAGTGTGCAGGATCCACAGGACCAGCTGCAACATTGTGGGCGAATATGCCACAGGTTACCATTCAGAATCTGTTTGCCTCCATGCCCAACCATATCTCATCTTGTATCCAGGTTAGTGGTGGCCCAACAGGGTAACTAGATCCTCCTTTCAATTGTACAGTTTTCCCCAAATAAACTTATCTTTTCACTCTAATATTGCAATCACTTCCATATATCATCATTACATTCACACTCCTTCTTGATGTATTATTTTTTTGTCAAAGAGTGTACTTGGATTTTGCAGGACATGTGGATGGCAATTGTATGCTTTGTCAGTGAGTATTTATTTTATTTTGGTGCAATTGGAATGAAATTTGAAACAAAATGTTATATCACAATGTAAGGACATTAAACAAATAAACAAAGATTAAAACAAATAGTATTAGTCATATTAACTTAAAAATGGATAAATCAGTAAATCAAAATATCATTTCAGGATATTAGAAGTGATTCATACTTACATCCTTTCCCTCTCTGTTTAGAACTACATTTTTGTCTACGAAAATGCAACTGAAAAATCACTGCTAAACATACAATGGTAAATATGAATGCTTCAAATGACAGGATCCAGACTGAAAACAAGAAAAGTATTCTATGAATTTCCACAATGTTCAACATGCACACATATACAAACACAGAATTTTTAAGGACTGAAAACACACACTAGAAAAAGTTTCTTACACTACGTTTACTGATACTACTGGTACTACTTTCATAAAGGTTGCCAAATCCAAGGATACTTAATATTGCATAATATGCTATTGGTTTCAAACATAGTTACTTTCTTCCATATAAATATCCAGCTTGTTCAGACTTTAAACTTACCTCTGTTAGAATCTCTCTTGACAATTGTAATAGCAGCATAAATACAAAGCCAAATCAAGCTGAACAGAATCACCATAAAAGACAACGCAATGTGGAGGCCTGAGGAAAAAAATCATATAAGCTATCAATATATACTGCTGTTATTTTTTGCCAAGAAATTTGCAGTTTCTAAATAAACAACTGAGTACTTCAGATGAATTTTAATGATCTGGTTCTCATTATTGTTATATAATTATATTTATATATTATTGTTATACAATATAATTAGACTTACATTTAAAAGGTCTTCCTTGAAAGCAGAAGCGGTGTAAAGAGAGGACAATCAGCAGTACCATGAGCAGAGACGGCAATACTGAAATGATCCGAAGGCTTACTGAAATAGCCAGATAGATATGATCAGACCATGGATTGAGCAGAGCAAAGAGTACACTTAATTGTATGAAACTGGAAAACTTACAGCCAAAGTATTCTTTAATGACATGGACACAAAATGCAAGCAGAAAAATGTTACATGTTTCCAGAGCCAGGGTCAAGTGCATCTGAGAAGCATAGCCAGCTAGAAAAGAAAGAGTGAAACCTTTAAAATGATTCACTGGTTTTTACACAAATATACACACCAAAACATAAGACCAGTCACGCTGATTACGTCTTTACAAATGCATTTCTAAAGGTCTGGGATATGTTGAATACATTAGACGGCAGAACAAACATTAGTTCTTGCAGCTGATATGTTGCCGATGTTGCAGACAAACTTATTTGGCTAGATGACTGGCTGCGAGCAAATTTTAAGGCTGATTATGAGAGAAACGTATCATAAAGAGTACATGAGTATTGATGGTACCCTTAATGACTGACTACAAGCTACACAAGTTTCAGGGCAGCAAAGAAATATTCTACAAATAGCATATTTCAAGAAGGTACTGGGTTTTGTAGGATTATATTTTGTGGTATTTTCACATATAATACAAGTAATACTTTAAAATACAATAATATTAATATACCAGTAATAATAATTAACTATGACACTACAATATACAATAATATTACAGATTGTTAACTTGTACTGCACAAGCTAAAGTCATCATCAATAATGCTATATTAACTCTCAGTTATAATATATTGTTTGACATGAATCAGTGAATCATGAATCAATGAAAGGCAGGTTGACTCATACACTTCCTTACCTGAGATAACAGCGCTGCTGAAATACACCACAGTGCCCACTGCAATTGCTGTTTTTATATGTTGAAATATTATCCATGCATTGGGAATGTTATCAAATGAATCTATATCAGAGAAAAGAAAAACAGAGGAAAAGAAAAAAAAAATAGAGTGAGCACCAAGATGGGAATTAAGGTTGTTTATGTAATTGTCTATTTTCTTTTTTCAAGAAACTAATCATACGGTATGCGAGGTAGATTTATATTTATCAGAACATGCTTTTGCCAATCAATGGAACAGCATGGCTTCACTCTAGAGATCCCAGATTTCATTCCTGTGGTGTTTGCATGTTCTCCCCATGTGCCTGTGTATTTTCTCTGGGTACTTCGGTTTCCTCCCACATTTCAAAGATGTGGTCAATTGGTTTCTTTAAATTAGCCAAGTATAAGTGTATTGAGCAGGAGAAAGTGGGATAGTTGTGGCAGGAGAGGAAGGGTATAAAGCCAAGTCAAATATGTGGACCAGATCCACTGCAGGGACCCCTAATGGTAGTAACCGAAAGAAAAAGACCATCACATGGAAACAAACAGGCGAGTGGTCAATAACCAAGGTGTGACTGTATACTAACCGGGCTTCCTAGTAGTGCTAGGGAAGTTTTAGTGTCCAGAAGGTTGTAATTATCAATGTGTTCTTGGTTTTTATTGTGAACATGAATGGTAATGCAGTTTGTGTATGTTTCAGAATGCTGGTATATTGTCTGAGAATTTACCTTTGGATATATTTACCTTAATATTTAGTTGATTACATAAACTTTTGCTTACTAGAGCAATGTTCACTGGTAGCATACAGCATAGGGAATAGTCTGTGAGAAACTGTGTACTGTGCCCTGATGGTGTCAAGAAAGACAAGAGGAAGAAAATAATTCCATACCCAAAGCTGCTTTTTACCATGTATGGTCAGCAGGACATTAAATGTTACCAATTTTACAATGTAATATTAGGACCAAAGAAATATTAGATTCTTTGTCACAAAAACTGAATAATGCATGGATTTATGTGTTGACACATGTAGCCCTCTGAGGTCAGGTAAGGTGAAGTAAAGGTAGGAATGTTACATAAGCTTGTTGAAAAGGTTTAGTCATAAGTGATTGTGTTGGATGAGATCTGGATGCCAACATTAATACAATAGTGAAGCATTACTTCAACACCTGGATTGTTTTCTGAACAAACTTTGCACTTCATACTCTGAATTCTCAGTTTGTGTTGTTTCTGAACAGTTATCAAACTTGCTGAACTTGTTTAGTTTGCTTTTCTTGTAAGAAATATAAAAACATGCTATACATAAGCAGTAAGGCTATGGCTTAGTCCCAAATGAGCCCATAGCTTTATGGTGTCGGCTTGACACTAGCTTGATCTCAGTGTGCATGTCAGGACACGATAGTGCAATGACATCTCCAAGTCCAAAGTCAATTTTCTTTATGTCATGTTTCAGTAGTAGTAGTTGGAGGAATCATTAACTTTAGCAGTGTGTTTATTATATTGTCTTCTGAAGCGTAGGTCATCAGTGTGCAAAGGACTGGAGAAATAAGGAAAAAAAAAAAAAAAACTTTTTTACCTTCTTTTGACCATAAGATGAAAGCCAAACACATACAGATATTTGGGCAGAGTATCAGAGTAGCTTGTATCATCAAGCCTGTTTTGACTGCAACTGAAAAAGTGACAATATTAATAGTGCTTATACTGCTGTGATTTATATTATTTTATAATCATTTGAAAATATTGAAAACTGGGACATACCTTTCTTTCTCAACAGGTCGAACTTAGGAAACCAGAACAGCACTGTAATCAGTAGCGCAGCCAGAAGCAGCACTAATACTGATACAAGCGATAGTGAGAAGTCTGCAGATATGAAGCAACATATATGTAGGTGTGTTTCATAAACAAGTCTTGAAGAGCTTAAACATCTATTTAAAAAACATCAATTGAAAAATAATCTATAAAAACAAACAAAAAACACATTACCTGCACTCTGTAAAACTACAATGCTATGTCCTGACATGTTGTTAGTGTGGATCTCACATATGAATTCTCCTTTATCTTCCACTCTTACTCCCTTCAGCTTTAGAGAGAAGTTTCCTTTTGGGATTTCACTAATCAAGAACTCGGCTCTTCCCCGATAGCTCACATGAGAAGCGTCTGTGAAGTTGTCGTTGTTCTTAAAAAGCAGGACAAGGACGTCTCCCTCTGTTTGTTGCCAGGTCATGTTGGGAGTTTGTACATGAGAGTCTACAGAGCAGTTCAATATCAGTTCTTCACCTGTAGAGTCAAAGATGGTCTGATCTGACTCTTTTTCCATCAGATGATCTAAAAAGAAGGACATCAATAGAATTAATGATGCAAATCATCATATTAACACAATTTTCATTCAATAAAAACTTGCAAGAAGATGTTATGGGGGAAATATTACGCACTTAGCATTCCCACGGCACATTTTAAACACTTGTAAACATTGTGTATGATTACTTACCAAGAGTTTTAGTTTCCACTACAGTTTCACGTGAGGCTGTATTGACTTTACATCTATAAACTCCAGCTTCCTCTTTGGCAACGTTTTTGAAGTTAGAGGAGTTTCCCTTTGGAACAAGGTCATCTCTCCCTCTAAATGACAGCCTCTGGGGATCTGCTTTGCTTGTTTCTTCACCAAAAGGCTCTGGGTTTATTTTTCTTCCTGCCACCTTCAGACACTCCAGAGACCCGGGGTTTTGAACGAAGCATGACAAGATGATTGGGTCTCCTTGCTGAGCCACAACTCTACCAGAGAGGCTGTGAAGATGGAGACCTGCATTAACACGTAAGCAAACAGCATTGATGCATGTTCACAGATGAACAACAATGGATTTGCTCTGTTCATCAAAGACACAGTGTTCATTTCAACAAGATTTCAAATAAAATGTAAAAAAGAGAGAGGACAACTTATTTACAGTTTTAAAATAAAAGTAAGAAACGCTATGAATAAACCAACTATCCAACTACAGGTATGCTCCATTTAACCTCCATCCGATTGACATCTGCTTGCTTTAATGGTTGAGGTCTTCATAATTATAATTGGAACTAAAATTCTTATTTACACTCACTGACAAAAAAAAAACAACTCACCAAGAAGGAGTTGTTGGAATCGAATGAAACTTTATATGTAGGAATGTAATGTAAAAGTTTATTGGGGAAAACTATACAATTGAAAGGAGGCTCTAGTTACCCTGTTAGGCCACTTCTAGCCTGGATACAAGATGAGTCCCCTTTGTGCATCAGAGGCATACAGGTTCTCTATGGTATCCTGTGGCACATTTGCCCACAGATATTGCAGCTGGTCCTGTAGATCCTCATCCATCACACCAGCAGTTGGGGCAGTATTTGCTCCACAACAAAAGAAGGATTGAAGCGCTCACCAACAGACATCCATACTTGAACCATATCATCCGTTGCTAAAGATGATAACGTTCCATGTCATCGCATTTCAAGTTTCTCATTCACAACACCACTACAAAACAAAGATGATGGTGTCTGGCTGTCAATGGCAGGATACATAATGGATGTCGTGACAACAGATTTCTTTCTTTTAAGCACCTGGAAATGGCAGAGGCAGGGGTATGCAGTGGATGTGCCACCTGGGTCTGGATTGTGGATATCAAAACTGTAGGAGGTGCTCGAGCTTGTCGGTGGATCAAGCGATCATCTATACTGGTGGTCTGTCTGGCCATCCAGAGCCTGTTCACCGTGTGTGTGCCCTCACGGAACCACTACAATTTGTCAAAAACAACCATCCTGCTTCACTCTATCCAATGATGTGCCCCCTCTCAAAGTCTATCATCTGGGGCAAAATGTCTTCGAAATTATGGTAGAAAATAAGTATTTGGTCAATAACAAAAGTTCAACTCAATACTTTGTAACATAACCTTTGTTTGTAAAGGTCAAATGTTTCCTGTAAGTCTTCACCAGGTTGGCACACACTGTAGCTGGTATTTTGGCCCATTCCTCCATGCAGATCTCCTCTAGAGCAGTGATGTTTCGGGGCTGTCGCTGGGCAACACGGACGTTCAACTCCCTCCACAAATTTTCTATGGGGCTGAGGTCTGGAGACTGGCTAGGCCACTCCAGGACCTTGAAATGCTTTTTACGGAGCCCCTCCTTTGTTGTCCGAGAGGTGTGTTTGGGATCATTGTCATGCTGGAAGACCCAGCCAAGTTCCATCGTCAATGCTCTCACTGATGGAAGGAGGTTTTGGCTTAAAATCTCACAATACATGGCCCCGTTCATTTTTCCCTTAACACGGATCAGTCGTCCTGTCCCCTTTGCAGAAAAACAGCCCCAAAGCATGATGTTTCTACCCCCATGCTTCACAGTAGGTATGGTGTTCTTTGGATGCAACTCAGCATTCTTCTTCTTCTAAACACGACAAGTTGAGTTTTTACCAAAAAGTTCTATTTTGGTTTCATCTGACCACATGATATTCTCCCAATCCTCTTCTGGATCATCCATATGCTCTCTGGCAAACTTCAGACGGGCCTGGACATGTACTGGCTTACATTAAATTACTAGAAAAATAACTAGCGTACCTTAAGGTCTGTAGCTGTACATTTTAATAAATCACACTGCAATAAAAGCTCTTACCTTCAAGTCCAATGGCAAGTTGAAGCAGCAAAAGCAATGAGACATACATCTCCATTATATCTAGCAACACACGCAATTTCCTCTGTGGTTAGATTGAAATTATCTGTCATTTTTCCTTGGTGTGACACTACCAAATTAGCCAAACAGCTCCAAAAGATTGAACAGTACGTAAACAGGCACAGACCAGCCAATCAGGAGCAAGAAAAGACTTGCCTGTTAAACTACATTCCTAAAATAAAACACCATTGCAATTATAATTGAAAGGACTGGCACCCTTGGCAGCCAGTCCTTTCAATTATAATTGCAATGGTGTTTTATTTTGAATTCCGGAATAGATTATTATCACGCAGGTCTCAGTCATGAGAACTTGGGAGAGATTACTGCCTCTGGCAAAAAAATATGGAATCACCACGATTATGAGGTTATTTACCCAGCTTTTTAACTTCATAGCAAATGAACACATAATGAACACAGTTTATCTGAACAGCTTTCATTTCCTGTTCAAAAGTCTCTATTTGTAGGAGCTTCCGGAGAGACGTTGTGCATATTTTCAGTGTGCCAATCATCTGGTCAGTATTAGTACTGTGCATGAACTCCCTGCAGAGTGGCAACGTGTGTTTGCTTGTTGGGTTTGTAATCACGGTCTGCAAAGGCACAATTTAATGCCAAAGATCTTTGGTTGTTCTCTATGATAACTCCCTCAGCCACCAGCTATCCACCTACAAACAAAAGCCGTGAAGTAGTCTGAAAATTTAGCTTGACCTTCCAAATCTCAAACTGCATTGGTATTATACTACATTCTACATCTTTCTATGTGTTTGCAGATGAATATATTATGAATATTTCATGGCAACTAGCATTGTCTGTACCGAGTGAGAATGCAATGTCATTGCTGATCTGCTCACTGTTTGTTTAATATAGCAGCTTAATTTTTCTTATGAATGTGGCTGCACTTGATCATCAGGCCTGGGAAAGCTCTGCTTGTTCCTGGTTTATCATTTTAAATTCAAAAGTGCATCTTTGTGATAGCATCGAACAAAGAGTACAGCGAAATACATGCAGAATAATTATTTATAGGGTGAATTGTGTTTCTAAACTATAAGGTAGATGTATTTGTCATTGTTTTTTGTGCTTGTTTTTGCTATTGGACTTAAAGGTAAGGCAACTGTGTTCATTTGTTACAGTGAGATTTATTAAAGTGGTACAGACTTACCACTTTAAGCCATAAAATTACTGTTAAATATCACTACTTTGTATTTTAGGAGTGGTTAAAGTGTGAACAGCAGGTGAGTTCTTTATATTGAAATCCCAAAAGGAAACTTTTCTCTGAAACTAAGAGACATAAATTATGGAGGATAAAGGAGAATTCATATATGATTCATAACATGTCAACACGTACCATCATGGATCTACAGAGTGTTGGTAAAGTGAGAGCATGGTTCAGAGGGAGTGTGTTTTTATACAATCAAATATTTCTTTATAAATCGAGTTCTCTGCGTGGGAGGTTTCAAACGCACATTCTAAACCAATTCAGAGTGTTAAATGGTCATAACTCATAAGTAAGATCACAGAAAAGGAACGCTTACACATGAAATTTCATGCTTCTCTCAAATTAGTAGTCTGTGATCAGAATAAGATAGAGAACATTACTACTGGTCGTAATATATGAGGGTTTACAAACATTTTGAACTTAATGTCAGTCAAGTCAATTCAGATTTATTTATATAGCACTTTTGTTACAATGGAGCATTGTCTCAAAGCAACTTTACAATTTTAGATTATCTCCTAATATCTACATCCAATCCCAAATTGAGCAAGTCTAGGGTAACAGTGGCAAGGAAAAACTCCCTAAGTGTTATGAGGAAAAAACCTTGGGAGGACCAAGACTCAAAAAGGGACCCAACCTTCTTGGGTGGCATAGATGATAAATGTAAGAATGAAAGTAATTTATCTAAACTAATAAGTCTTGGAATGATAGTTCAAATAAAATGTAAAATATGCACATCGGCATTAAGTAGTCCGATACACAGAGTCAGCATTAGCTATAGCAGCATAGGTAGAAAGAGGAGAGCCAGAAGGTAACACAGCCAAGAGGGATCACATGAGACATCAGCAACCCCACGGGAGGCAGAAAACAGCAACCCAACGTCTCTGATCACCATAAGACTCTTTGACTTTTATCCCCCAGCTCTGCCCTTAGTCTAAGGCAAGGATGCATGAGTAAATATCAAGAGGACCGAAGCCCAGTTCAGCCAGACCGCCCACTCGACACTCCTGGCTAACGGACAAGGCAGGCAGGCCAGCCATGACCCCAGATTCCAGCCCCAGTAACCTGAGCCATGCATCCCAGTCTACATCTAGTCAAAAGCCTGTGTAAATAAGTAAATAATTATATATTTAGCCTAGACTTTGGAGAGTGTCTAAGTCTCAAACAAAAGAAAGCCTTTCCCCCTGCTGTGACTTTTTAATTCTAGGAACTAAAAGAAGTCCTGCACTCTGCAAACTAAGTAGATGTTTTAGATTGTAAGACTGTAAGAGTTCACTCAGATAATGTGGGGCCAGGCCATGTAGAGCTTTATATGTTATAAGAAGTATTTTGTAATCAATGCGGAATTTGACTGGTAACCAGTGCAGTGATTATAGAACAGGATTGATATCATCAACAAGCCAGCACATGTCAACATAGTGCACAGTAAGTCTAATGACTCAGTACTAAATTGTTCTAATTATACTTAAGTCGTAATATTCTTCTTTTTAATGACAGATAATGGCAACCTGTCTGTATACTTTGGAAATTGTGAACAACAATTTGTAATAACATAAGGCTATAATTAAGGGTGTGAGCTGTGTAACGATAATGCAAGTTCTCCAGCTTGCATAATCTATCTTCTCACCCTTTATCTGTTCTGTTTCAACAGCAGGTGGGGCTGTTGCAACCTGCTCTCCATTCCTATAAATACCCGTCTTCCTTTTCACTTCCTTAATAATAATAATAATAATAATAATAATAATAATAATAATAATAATAACAATAAGTTTAACTTATATAGTGCCTTTCACAAATGCTTAACAACAAGTGCAACATAAGTCGTTTACAAATTGACACTCGACACAAGAGACGCACAGTTCAAAACAAGCAGACACATCAAACATTAGTAGAGGATAAAAATAGAAAAGTTTTTAGAAGTAATTTTAATTCTAGTAGAGTAGAAGCAGACCGAACAGATGGCGGAAGAGAGTTCCAAAGGGTGGGAGCAGCCACAGCAAAGGATCTCCCACCCATGGAGGAAAGCCTGAACCTTGGGACAGATAGAAGGCTTGAATCAGTGGAGCACAGCGACCAAGTATGAGCGTTGTGATGGACCATTTTGTGGAGATACAATGGAGCAAGACCATGGAGGGATTTAAATGTCAGTATTAAAATGTTGTACTGAATGCGTTTGTGAACTGGGAGCCAGTGCCGTTGGGTTAAAACAGGAGTGATGTGATCAAATTTTTTGTTTTGTGTAAGAATCCTAGTGATGGAGTTCTGGATATACTGCAGAATTCTAATGGATTGACCATAAAGAAGAGAATTGCAATAATCAAGATGAGAGGAAACAAAAGCATGCACCAGGATTTCTGCAGCAGTGGGAGAAAGGAAAGTGGGCACCCGAGCAATGTTATGAAGATGGAAGAAAGCAGCCGTAGAAATAGATTTAATGTGGGGAATAAAAGATAGAGTTGAATCAAAAAGAACACCAAGATTACGAACAGTAGGGGATAAGCAAACAGACACACCGGCGATGGTTAAGGAGGAGGAAGAAATGGAGGAAAGCACAGATTTGGCACCAACAAACAAAAACACTTGAGCATAAGAAAAAGCGGAAAAAGAAAATTATGAAAATCGTTTGAAGCGAAGATAAAGTTGAGTGTCATCAGCATAGCAGTGAAAGGAAAGCATCTATTTACATATAATAGAGCCCATGGGAATCATATAAATTGTAAATAAAATAGGACCAAGAAAGGAGCCCTGTGGGACACCCCGTTCTGCAGAAACAACTTTAGACATAGTATTCTCTAGACGAATGAAAAAGCGCCTGTTAGCCAGATATAATTTAAACCAGGTTAATACTGTGTCTGAAAGTCCAATATCTGAGAGGCATGAAACTAAAATTTTGTAATCAACAATATCAAAAGCAGACGCAAGATCAAGAAGAACCAAAACAGATGCATGACCTTGATCAGCTGCAGATAGCAGATCATTAAGGTCATAAAGGAGTGCAGTTTCAGTGCTATACTGAGGACAAAAACCTGACTGGAAAGTTTCGAAAATGCTGTTAGTGTTGAGAAAGTCAAGTAGCTGAGACGCCACGACCCCTTCCATAATTTTAGAAATATATGGAGGGTTCGAGGTATGGTGGAAATTACTGAGAACAGTGGAATCTGAATCAGGTTTCTTAAGGACAGAAGTTATAGTGGCAGTTTTTAAGGCAAGTGGTACAATGCTTGAGGACAGCGAGAGATTCACCATCTGACAAATAGGAGGAGATAAGACTAGAACACACTTCTTGCGAAAAGCAGTAGGAGCAGGATCGAGTGAGGATGTAGATGGTTTAGAATCAGAAATAACCTTGGAAATGTGACTGTGTAACCACGGGGCCTAACTGGGGGAGAGACGGAGATGAGCGCAGGTTCAAGATAAATAAGCCCACTACGGGCCACAACGCAAA
Source organism: Ancistrus triradiatus (assembly GCA_025084515.1). Taxonomy (NCBI): domain Eukaryota; kingdom Metazoa; phylum Chordata; class Actinopteri; order Siluriformes; family Loricariidae; genus Ancistrus; species Ancistrus triradiatus. The sequence continues at coordinate 117,407 of JAJAGP010001896.1, forward strand.
CAAATCCAAAACCAAAGGATATAAAGGCAGAGTCACAGCTTACATAAACGGGTGTTCACAAAATATAAGGGCTTCCGCAACGCCTTGAACATGAGCGGGCTTTCCGCGGCACAGAACTGAAGAAGTTCCGGTTTCTAAAGCCACTTCTGGTGCTTTAAACCAAGGAGCGATATAATGACTATACACTATACAGTAAAAGTGTATGAGATTTTTCTGGTAGTATCTCAGAGAGGTGAATGTGCTGAATGTTTTCTTGAAATGATGAGCTTAACTGTGTTGGTACATCAGACAGAGGCTCCATTTCTGGAATGACCTACATACAACAATCAACAAGAATCATTACCATTATACCAACTATATATGTTTATGTGTGTGTGTGTGTGTGTGTGTGTGTGTGTGTGTGTGTATTGTAATCAGTTACATATATCATTATTACATTCATACATACAAAATACCAGGCGATTCCAACAACTCCTTCTGGGTGCGTTCTTGTTTTTGTCAATGAGTATATATACAGTATAATTATTGGCTCTTTTACTTACCTCAGGTCCTGCTTCTCAATCCAAGGCAGAGTAGAATTTGTACTGTATTCAAATTAATGTAGGTTGAAAAGGATTTGCAAATCCTCTGTTGTTATTTGTTTTACACAACGTCCCAACTTCATTGGATTTGGGGATGTAATGCTACAAAATCAACATAAATCTACAAAAAAGTGCATCAGTAGAAGGAGAAGAATGTTTATTACCTGTTTTATTTGCACTACATTGATACTGTGAACATTTCAGTGCAATATGTTTTAAGTTCAGCTTTTGTTAATTTATGTACATTTTTGAATGTTATTTGTATTTTCTACAGTGTAACACTAAGTATTACACAAGGTTTTCCCTTGTATTAAATTGCACCCTAAACATCATTATCTAAAACATTATCCTGTATTAATAAAAAAATTTGGGACAATAAGATTTGAGGCTAAGCATTCTTTCTTTAACAAGGTGGATTGTGATTTTGGTAACTTCAGAAATTTTCTGCATACTTTAGCCACAAGACATCAACTAATGCTTTCATATTATTTGGAGATGCCAAGTGTTTTTAAACTAAGACTCAAAACAGGCCGGGTATCTGTTGTGTCTGTGGACATTTTGGATGATCCTATCAGAGTGGCTATTTCAAGCAAGTTTAATTTTTTGTTATTTGTATCACTCAACTCTGTTTCTTATTTAAATGGGACAAAATATTCCAGTGGAATGGTGCTCTCATTTGGACACACAAGTGGGATACCAGATTTTGGGAGAGTACTTGAGATCTGTTTAGTAGATAGTCACATCTGTTTCATTGGAGAAATGTTCACATCTGGCTTCCTGGAGCATCTAAGTTGTTACCAGCTCATCAAAAAAGACCCTGCAGTGATAGTGGTTATCGATCATGACCAGTTGAACGACTACATCCCCCTGGCCGCATACCTTGTTGACGGAAAGCTGCCTGTCACTCCGAGGACATTCATGATACAATAAGGTACAGAAAACACGCCACTGTTCATTTTTAAGACTTAATATTTTTACTTTTTTAACTGATAACTCAAGGCTAGCCTAATACACTTCACCCAGTGTACAGTTCTATTCTATGCACCTTTGTTCTGTTTTCAGCTGCTTTCAAATGTCAATCTCCCAACCCCACCCTGTTACAGCAGTTTGTGCCTCCAATATGCTTCTCAGAATTTATTGTCACCTGAGGACATAAGGTGTGTCACCCTAGAGAGTGTTCCGGAGTCAGTAAAAGAGCTATGTGAGGTGCTGCACAGCAATCTGGGCTTGCGAGGGAGCTTCATTCTACAGTTTGAAGATCCAGACTTTGGAAATGAGCTCTGCAGTTTGACTGATATCAAAGATTTACCAAGCAGTCGAGCAACACTGAAAGTTTTGCTCACATTTTTTGATTCAGTTTCTGACTCAACTTTGGATACCGCAAGCTTGAGTTCCCCAAGTAGTGCTTCTGTGGCCGGATCCTTTTGTTATTCCAGATTTCATGATGTTGAGCTTCAATTGAGTACAGCAAATGATGCCTATGCTAAGAATGGAACAGTAATGGTCATCTCCAAGAGTATTAAGAGTGAAATACTGGATAAACTGGCTGATATGATATCTAAAATCGCTCCCTATCCAAGTAAAGAACATTATGAAACTGTCACAACAGCTTTTGTATAGAGACACCCTTGTCCCAGAGAGCCGGGTTCTGCTAAAGTATGGTATTGCTGGGTAATTCATCTGGAGTACCCTCGCAAAATGAAGTACTCATTTGAATTTCTGCAGAGGGTCATCATGAAGATCAAACCAGACCAGTGTTCAACTAGGATACATGTACTGAGAAACAAACTGCTCAGGTATCGTTTATAGACTGATGATTGCACATATCAGATCTTAACTGGAAAGAAACCGACTGCTCTGTTGAATTTTGCTTCTACAAGTTAAAAATGTGTTGTTGGAAAAACACAAGCTGGTACAAGTTTGGTACATCATATACACTATATTGCCAAAAGTATTTGCCCACCTGCCTTCACATGCATATGAACTTGAGTTCATCATGAAAAACTTACCATATAGAAGCACTTTGTAATTCTACAATTGCTGCCTGTAGTCCATCAGTTTCTCTACATAGTTTTTAACTTGCTTTCACCCTGTTCTTCAATAGTCAAGACCTCCACAGGAACACCACAGAGCAGGTATTATTTAGGTGGAGGATCACTCTCAGCACTGCAGTGACACTGACATGGTGGTGGTGTGTTAATGTGTGTTGTGCTGGTATGAGTGGATCCCACAGCAAAGCTGCTGTAGTTTTTAAACACTGTCACTGCTGGACTGAGAATGTACTCCATGTTGTCGATCTGTTTCTCTGCATAGTTTATAACCTGCTTTCACCCTGTTCTTCAATGGTCAGGACCCCCACAAAGCAGGTGTCATTCGGCCATCTTCTAGATCTTCATCAGTGGTCACAGGACGCTGCCCACAGGGTGCTGTTGACTGGATGTTTATGGTTGGTGGACTACTCTCAGTCCAGCAGTGACAGTGAGGTGTTTAAAAACTCCAGCAGCGCTGCTGTGTCTGAGCCAATATAGTGTATCATTGGGGGACACTTTAGTTATGTTTAGTTTGTTTAGTTCAAGGTGCTTGCAGGCCATGTAAAAAAAAAAAGAGGAAACGTTGTAATCTGTTCCACATTGTTTTTACAGGGAAATCTTGTAAAAATAACCAATGGCAAAAACGTATTGTTGTTGAACATGTATTGTTCTTAAAACATGTATTGTTTTTAAAAGAAGGTCTGTCTCTAGACTTTGCAAAAAAACTAAATTTGCATTCATGGGCAATGAGTGGAGGTGAAAACTTGCTTGTTGCATGTAGGTAAGTGTTTTGTAACATTTGTAGTTTAAATAAATGTTATATGTGAACAGAAGTTGTAGGTTGAGTCACTGTAAAGTTTAAAGCAACTGGGAACATTTATATTTATTAGTCAACATAAAGTCTAGAAATGACAAACATAAGCACTGCTAACTTTAGACAATAAGTTATGTGAATATAGCTAAAGTTATACATAGTTATAAAGTATTCACTTAAAAGTGTGGGTTAAAACAGTGAGGAATTATATGTGTATTTAACTAGATAGTTCATTTTCTAAAACAGATTAAAAAAACAGTAAGTTATTTTGACTCATCAAGTTGCATCAAGTGCATCAAGTTGAAACAAAGAATAATCATTAGTTAAGCAACTTTTTTAAACTTAACTTCTTGAGTTGTTACGACGGTTTTCTTCAAGTTGAGTTTACCCTGGTTTTTATGGCAGCAGGTGAAATTTCGTTTGTGAGTTTAACCAACTTAAAATGTTTTACAGTGCAGAAAAGAGTTGTTGATGCTCATCAGAAAGCAAGATGTGTAATAGTTGGTGAGGTCACAAAGGTTAACTTCCAGGGTAACTTCTAAGTAACAATGGTGAGCATGGCAGGGTCTCAAGGAGAAAGCCACTGCTTTCCAAAAAGAACATTGCTGCAGTTTGCTAAAGATCACATGGACAAGCCAGAAGGCTACTGAAAGAATGTTTTGTGGATGGATGAGACAAAAATAGAAGTTTTTGGTTTAAAAGAAAAGCGTTATGTTTGGAGAAAGGAAAACACTGCATTCCAGCATAAGAACCTTATTCCATCTGTGAAACATGGTGGTGGTAGTATCATGGTTTGGGCCTGTTTTGCTGCATCTGGGCCAGGACGGCTAGCCATCATTGATGGAACAATGAATTCTGAATTATTGAACATGTGCGGAATGTGGCTTGGCATTGTCATGCTGAAATAAGTAGGGACGTCCCTGAAAAAGACGTTGCTTGGATGGCAGCATATGTTACGCCCAAACCTGTTTGTACCTTTCAGCATTAATGATTCACAGATTCACAGCATTCACAGATGTTCAAGTTACCTATGCCATGGGCACTAACACACCCCCATAGCATCAGAGATGCCGGCTTTTGAACTTAGCACTGATAACAATCCAGACAATCCTTTTCCTCTTTGGCCCAGAGGACACGACTTCCATGATTTTCAAAAACAATTTGAAATGTGGACTCGTCAGACCACAGGACACTTTTCCACTTTGCCTCAGTCCATCTCAGATGAGCTCGGGCCCAGAGAAACCGGCGGCATTTCTGAGTGTTGTTGATATACGGCTTTCACTTTGCATGGTAGAGTTTTAACTTGCACTTGTAGATGGAGTGACGAACTATGTTCACTGACAGTGGTTTTCTGAAGTATTCCTGAGCCCATGTGGTAACATCCGTTACAGAATGATGTCGGATTTTTATGCAGTGGCGCCTGAGGGATCGAAGGTCATGGGCATTCAGTGTTGGTTTTCAGTCTTGCTGCTTACTTGCAGATATTTCTACAGAGTCTCTGAATCTTTTGATGACATTATGGACTGTATATGATGAAGTCCCTAAATTCCTTGCATTTGCACATTGAGGAAAGTTGTTCTTAAACTGTTGGACTATTTGTGGTGAACCTCGCCCCATTCTTGCTTGTGAACGACTGAGCCTTTCGGGGATAGTCCCTTTATACCTAATAATGACACTCACCTGTTTCCAGTTAACCTGTTCACATGTGGAATGTTCCAAACAGGTGTTTTTTGGGCATTCCTCAACTTTCCCAGTCTTTTGTTGCCCCTGTCCCAACTGTTTTGGAACGTGTTACAGGCATCACATTCCAATTGAGTGAATATTTGCAAAAAAAACAAAAAAACAATAAAGTTTATCCTTTTGAACATTAAATATGTTGTCTTTGTAGTGTATTCAAATTAATGTAGGATTAAAAGGATTTGCAAATCCTCATATTCAGTTTTTATTTGTTTTACACAACGTCCCAACTTCATTGGACTTCTGTTAGAGTTCGATGTCTTTTTGTTCTCAGAATGCGTTGCTTTGATTTCTGTGTGGCCAAGGAGCAATGATGGTACCCAGTCAGGATGACACTCTAGAATTTCGTAGGCTGTCTTCCCTGAAATAAATATTAAAAATAATGTTGATCCACTTAGGAAGCAACACTGATTGACAATCAATTTCACATGCTGTTGTGCAAATGGAATAGACAACAGGTGGAAATTATTGGCAATTAGCACTGATGTGTTCAAAGTGCTGCCCATTGTGTTGGATTGTAAATGCAACCCTCTTCTCCCACTCTTGACACACTGACAGCAACACCGCAGAAGAAATGCTCTCCCAATCTGACCCCCTTAGACTTTTATCTTTGAGGTCAGCTGAAGGCAATTGTCTATGCTGTGAAGATACAAGATGTGCAGCATCTGAAACAAAGGATACTGGAAACCTGTGCTAGCATTTCTTCTGTGGTGTTGCTATCAGTGAGTCAAGAGTGGGAGAAGAGGGTTGCATTTACAATCCAACACAATGGGCAGCACTTTGAACACATTTTATCAGTGCTAATTGGCAATCATTTCCACCTGTTGTCTATTCCATTTGCACAATAGCATGTGAAATTGCACACCATTGTTTTTCTTTTGAAATTATCAATAAGTTTGATGTGTTACATGACCCTCTTCCCATTGGAAATAATAAAGTTCGATCCAAAATGGCCAACTTCAAAATGGCCACCATGGTCAACACCCATATATATATATGTATATATATGTATATATATGTATATGTGTGTATGTGTATGTATATATATGTATATATATATATATATATATACACACATATATACATATACTGCTCAAAAAAATAAAGGGAACACTTCAACAAGACAATATAACTGCAAGTGTTTCCTTTTTTTTTTAGCAGTATATATATATATATATATATATATATATATATATATATATATATATATATATATATATGTTTATTATGTATAAGCAATGTCTTTAAGCTTACCTGTCATTATTTTTTATCCCTGTGGTGTACAAAAAAAATAAAGAAGATTGGTTACAATTTAAATTCTCAACACAGAAACAAAACATTATTTGAGTCAGAAAACATTTAAATTAATAAGTGTAACATCTACATCCTGCCTCGCTCACATAAAGCACCCCCTGGAATTTAAAACCATGAATTGGCCCATGATATCAGTAGGGGATTGGTTCCAGGACTTTCTGCAGTTACCAAAATCCATGGATGCTCATGTCCCTTACATAACACTTGCATATAACCTAAACACATTCTTTTGTGTACTTAAAATCATCTTTAAAGTACATAGAATATGTAGTATAATCTAAATGCTAAAACGATCGGCCAATAGTGCTGAAACAACACTTATTGGAGAGTAACTGTGCATCTGGGGCTACTGCAGGGATTTATTTAATTTTTTTATTAACGTCACATCAGCATCAATGGCTACTCATAAAAATGATGGTATTAATCAAAAACACTCACACTGGAAACATTTAGAGTGATCAGTTAATCTAAAGAATGCTTTGGAATGTGGGAGTTTACAATTAAATTCTGTAAAAATCCTACAATGTGATTTCCTGGATTTTGTTTTTATCATTTTGTCTCTCATAGCTGAAGTGTACCTATGATGAAAATTACAGATCTCTCTCATCTTTCCAAGTAGGAGAACTTGCACAATCAGTGGCTGACTAAACACTTTTTTGTCCAACTGTAGTTTAGAGGTTAGTGTTGAGTCTACTTTTGACATGCAATAAATCCTACTATATATGAGATGCTCCCGGCCTTTATGACGTCGTTGTATTTGCTGAATTTTTCTTGTTAGTACTTACAGGCATCATATATTTGCAAAGCGAGCCAACCAGAAACAAACAGTGTTTCAAATGGTAGCACAATCACTGGTAGATCCTCTATATTCTGTGCTCCATTCCCTAGAAATCAAGAACAGATACAGTGGTGCTTGAAAGTTTGTGAACCCTTTAGAATTTTTTATATTTCTGAATAAATATGACCTAAACATCATGAGATTTTCACACAAGTCCTAAAAGTAGATCAAGAGAAACCCAGTTTAAACAAATGAGACAAAAATATTATACTTGGTCATTTATTTATTGAGGAAAAAATTATCCAATATTACATATTAGTGAGTGGCCAAAAGTATGTGAACCTTTGCTTTCAGTATCTGGTGTGACCCCCCTGTGCAGCAATAACTGTAACTAAACGTTTCCTGTAACTGTTGATCAGTCCTGCACACCGGCTTGGAGGAATTTTAGCCCATTCCTCCGTACAGAACAGCTTCAGCTCTGGGATGTTGGTGGGTTTCCTCACATTAGCTGCTCACTTCAGGTCCTTCCACAGCATTTCCATTGGATTAAGGTCAGAACTGTGACTTGGCCATTCCAAAACATAAACTTTATTCTTCTTTAACCATTTTTTGGTAGAACGGCTTGTGTGCTTAGTGTCGTTGTCTTGCTGCATGTCCCACCTTCTCTTGAGAGTCAGTTCATGGACAGATGTCCTGACAGTTTCCTTTAGAATTCTCTGATATAATTCAGAATCATTGTTCAATCAATGATGGCTAGCCGTCCTGGCCCAGATGCAGCAAAACAGGCCCAAACCATGATACTACCACCACCATGTTTCACAGATGGGATAAGGTTCTTATGCTGGAATGCAGTGTTTTCCTTTCTCCAAACATAACGCTTTTCTTTTAAACCAAAAACTTTTATTTTGGTCTCATCCGTCCACAAAACATTCTTCCAGTAGCCTTCTGGCTCATCCACGTGATCTTTAGCAAACTGCAGATGAGCAGCAATGTTCCTTTTGAAGAGAAGTGGCTTTCTCCTTGCAACCCTGCCATGCACAAAAATTGTTGTTCAGTGTTCTTGTGATGGTGGACTGATGAACGTTAGCATTATCCAATGTGAGAGAGGCCTTCATGTGCTTAGAAGTTACCCTGGGGTCCTTTGTGACCTCGACAACTATTACACGCCTTGCTCTTGGAGTAATCTTTGTTGGTCGACCACTCCTGGGGAGGGTAATAATGGTCTTAAATATCGTCCATTTGTAAACAATCTGGCTGACTGTGGATTGGTGGAGTCCAAACTCTTTAGAGATGGTTTTGTAACCTTTTCCAGTCTGAATAAGCATCAACAACTCTTTTTCTGAGGTCCTCAGAAATCTCCTTTGTTCGTGCCATGATACACTTCCACAAACATGTGTTGTGAAGAGCAGACTTTGATAGATCCCTGTTCTTTAAATAAAACAGGGTGCCCACTCACACCTGATTGTCATCCCATTGATTGAAAATACCTGACTCTAATTTCACCTTCAAATTAACTGCTAATCCCAAGAAAAAATGTACTGTGAATTTTCATAGTAAACCTATGAATTGCTTGACAATGTGAATTTTCACAGTTTGACCATGAAGTTCACAGTTCTACTATGAATTTTGATGGTAATTTGGCCACTTCATGGTTCTACTGTGAAATTTCATAGTACAACTGTAAACTTGATTGACTATGAACTGACAATGAATTATTTCACAGTTGTACTATGAATTTTGGTGGTAATTTGGCCACTTCATGGTTCTACTGCCAAATTTCACAGTACATTTTTTTCCTGGGATATCATAGCAGAGCCTATTTTATACATGTTTAAAACACGAATTTCCATCGTAATTTCATAACATCGCATGTCAGGCCTTTGTAGAAAGGGGCGTACCTGTATATCAGTGGAAGCATATTTCAGATTTGGTTTTTACCTGCTTTCCGGATCAGTTCTGAAGCCAGAGTGATAGAATTCATAACTGTAAGACCTACAGCTCCAAACATGTAGATCACAATGTGGAGCAAATCTGTAATTCAGAATACATGATTGTTACACATGCCATTCAGTTGAAGCAGAGACATTTGCAGGAAAATCTGTGAAATCCATTGTACTTTTTGAATGTTAGACTGTTTTGTGATTTCTTAGATAAACAGCTCAGCCAATGTCACATCTTTTTGATTAAATTATTCTGCTATATGTCTGAATATTTAACAAAGAAACTGTAGCAAAGAGTTCACAAACCTTTTTATATGTAAAATTTGCACATTTCATTAATAAAAACAGCTGTATACTCACCAAGTAATTGGTTTGAATGTTTGACAACGGCTGTTGCTGCCAAACCATGGACCAAAATGGTCAAAGCCAAAAATCCAGTACCAACTGTAATCATCACAGAGAAGTACCACATTAATTCAAATATTATTATTGTTGATATTAATAGTACAGCTATGCACCACTTAATATCTGTCCAATAAATATCCATTTGCTTTGAGGCCTTAAAACTATAATACATTCCCCTGCTCATTAGCTCACGTTTGGACTAGAGACTGTTCTAAATCGGTTGATGTGTTTAGAGATGACCTTCCGTTGCTTATTTGTAGCAAGCTGTAAATGGTCCTGCTGTAATTAGTACTGCTTTGTTTGTCCTCCACTACCTGTTTATTCTCTCTAACCTATAATTATATAAACTGGTTCACATTCACGCACTGAATCATCGGGCTGATTTTAAGGGTTGTTCGTAATACTGTCTATTGATGCATTTTTGGTTTCCGTCAAACAAAAGTATCTGGTCACTTCATGCTGTCCTCTTTAAGTGTTACGGCTTTAACCTACACAGGGTTGTAACTGTATGTTACTGTATTTGTTACATTATTGTGAATTTGCATAAAGTAAAAAAGGTTTTATATGTGTATAACAGTTTAGGCTTGGGGCACGATGGCATTATAGAGGCTGTGTCGATTGGTAGGTAGCATTCCACTTGGTTTTCAGCGGTATCTCTGATGCATTTGCATTTGCCCTCAGTTTTTATGTGGAAATCCAATTTATATTTACATTATCGTAGTGTAAAAAGACTATGTTAATGTCCAATCAATATCCTGTTTCACAGAACGTAATGCAGACGTTAAATGGTGCACACTTGTACTGATAATAAGAATACAAATAACAATGATAATTACATGATACATGATAACAATTAGTTCACTAAAATGAACATAGACTACAGGAGAGTTACAGCACACTTTGGTTTTAAGAGGGTTTTTTCTTAAGGTAACACTAGTTAATCACAGTTAATCAGAAATTACTTTTAATTTATTTTCAGTGTAATTTTTTTCCATACGCAATCATATAACGATCAGTTCATGTAATAAGTGCAGTGCAATTTTATTGATACTGTTACCAATTTGTTAGCAGTAAAAAAGCTCAGGTTTGGCTTTGTTCTAGTGGTACCCAGTTAGGCTAAATGAGTTCAACCAATTTCAGGAGGATTCACAATGAAAGAATGCGGAAAGATGTAAAAAGCTTCTAAATTCTGATAAAACCACATTACTTCTCAGATTGTCCCATATATAATGGCTGTTTCACCTGCTTTTAAATACATGAATTATACAATTACAAATAATTACAAATACAAGCCACATTAAGTGCTTTAGACTGTGGAGTTACGCTTTACATGCATGCTGACTTTTCTGTACTCTGTTGTTTAGATTCTAAACACATCTAGACACATCGCTGTGTAGTTTATGATCTCATTCCTTGGTCTTCATTAAGCCTAAGGATACAGCAAAATAAAAACTTGCTGGGTAAACTGCCTTCTTATTTGTGTAATTTCTCATCACGCATTATTAACTGCTATGATTCTCACTCATCTAGAACATTGCTTTACAAGGTACCTAAGATCAGTTCAGAATCAGGTAGGATGGCTTTTATTGCACCTTGGTCGTGAAATAACCTTCATAATATATTACGCCTTGATGATTTTGTGAGTATATAACGTTGATTAAAAAAAACTGTATAACTGAAGAGTACAGTTATTACTCCTGGGCTGGATTTTGTGTTTTGTATTATGTATCTGTGTTGACCAGGTTCTGTTTACATTGTCTCATTTATGTTTTATTATGTTTGATTTTATATCTGGAAATTGTATTTCGTACCTTGGGCAGGTCTCACTCTAAAAAGAGATTTGCATCTCAAGGCACTTCCCAGTTAAATAAAGATTAAAGAAATAAAACCATAACAGGGACGCTGGTGGCACAGTTGGTAAGATACTGGACTATGGACAGTGGCCAAGCCATCACTGTTGGATGCTTGAACAAGGCCATCATCTCACTGCCCTGTACATTTGTAAGACTGAACTAAGGTTGGGCTAAGGATGTTTGTCATTAGGACCCTGGAATAACTGTCTCTTGAACCTGGCTTGTTTTCAGTCAGTCACCTGAGAAGTCATGAGTCAGTCGTTGCTACTAGTTATGAAACTGTTTTGGATTGCCTACCTGTTTGGTTTTCCATTATCCTGGCTGTATAAAGAAGGCAAATTGTTCCCAATGCCACGACAGATAGTACAACAACAATAGTGCAATACAAATCTGAAGAGAGAAATACATTTGCTGTTATTTAACACATACACATCACCTGCAGTCTCTAAAAATCCAGGTTAATCATACACACATAAGCACAACTTCATTACAATTACTAGATTTTTCTTGATCTTCTTGAAATTATGTGTGAACATTTATTATTCGTATCAATAAACAGACATAAAAATAATGCACCCAGATAGAAATGTCAGATTGCTGCAAATCTCAGCATGCAGTTCTGTCTCAGGCAGATATGTAGAGTGGTTCTTGATAGTCTGTGAACCCTTTAGAATTTCTATATTTATATTTATATCTATATTTATATTTATATCTATATTTCTGCATAAATATGACCTAAAACAACATCAGATTTTCACAAAAGTCCTAAAAGAAGATAAAGAGAACCCAGTTAAACAAATGAGACCAAAATATTATACTTGGTCATTTATTTATTGAGGAAAATGATCCAATATTACATATTAGTAAATGGCAAAAGTATGTGAACCTCTAGGATTAGCAGTTAATTCTAAGGTGAAATTAGAGTCAGGTGTTTTCAATCAATGGGAAGACAATCAGGTATGAGTGGACACCCTGTTTTATTCAAAGAACAGGGATTTATCAAAGTCTGCTCTTCACAACACGTTTGTGGAAGTGTATCGTGGTACAAACAAAGGAGATTTCTGAGGACCTCAGAAAAAGAGTTGTTGATACTCATCAGGCTGAAAAGGTTAAAAAACCAAACTAAAGAGTTTGGACTCCACCAATCCACAGACAGACAGATTGTGTACAAATGGAGGAAATTCAAGACCATTGTTACCCTCCCCAGGAGTGGTCGAACCACAAAGATCCCTCCATGAGCAAGGCATGTAATAGTTGGAAAGGTCACAAAGAATCCCAAGGTAACTTCTAAGCAACTGAAGGCCCATCTCACATTGGCTAATGTTATTTTTCATGAGTCCACCATCAAAAGAACACTGAACAACAATGGTGTGTATGGCAGGGCTGCAATGAGAAAGTCACTGCTCTCCAATAAGAACACGTGGACAAGCCAGAAAGCTATTGGAAGAATGTTTTGTGGACGGATGAAACCAAAATAGCTTAAAAGAATAGTGCTATGTTTGGAGAAAGGAAAACACTGCATTCCAGCATAAGAACCTTATCCCATCTGTGAAACATGCTGGTGATAGTATCATGGTTTGGGCCTGTTTTGCTGCATCTGGGCCAGGACGGCTTGCCATCATTGATAGAACAATGAATTCTGAATGATATCAGAGAGTTCTAAAGGAAAATGTCAAGACATCTATCCATAAACTGAATCGCAAGAGAAGGTGGGTCATGCAGCAAGACAACGACCCTAAGCACACAAGTCGTTCTACAAATGAATGGTTAAAGAAGAATAAAGTTATTGTTTTGGAATGGCCAAGTCAAAGTCCTGACCTTAATCCAATGGAATGTTGTGGAAGTGTTACGAGTCGCCATCCCAGAGAGATGGAGAACCGTAAAAAATAATTTAAAAATATACGAGCTTTAGACCCCAATCACAGTTAGCTCCAGATGGAATTAATCAACCAAAATAAACTGATTACTACCGAGAAACAAAAATGAGGTAACGGGTCCGCTTTCGAAGCGAGACCCGAACCTCAAATGCTCCATCTAGTGCCAGGGGTGATTGTAATCTGAACGTGCCACACCGCCCGACACAGAGAAACGAGAAGGAGGGGTAGAAGATCGACAGAAGAAAGAGCCGTAGGGAAACGGACACAAACAAAGGAAAACGTTATAAAGAGCAGGGTTAATTAACCTGCAAAACCAAAGCCCTGCAATAGCGCTCTCGAGCTTTGCAGGAGTGCAAGGGAAAAGAAAGAGAAAAACACTCATATTAAAAAACACGGAGTGAACGCTTGCTCCCGGACAGTGCATGCGGCGAGGGCAGCTCTGACCGCAAGCGAAGCATGTGATGACATAAGCCTCTGGGAATTTCCCATATACCAGAGGATGCGCGAGGCATGTAATGGTTCTCCGGACAGTCCATGCAGCGTAAAACGAATGTGGAAGATGGACATGCAAAGTGGACCACAGCTGCACAGAGCGAACCATGGAGCGAAACACGGACGTGATTACGAGGCATTAAACGCAACTGCCCGCTACGAGCAGAATGAAACGTGGAAACGAGGAACCACAGCCTTATATAGCACTTATATAGCCCCAACAACAGATGTTGGTAATTTAGAGCGCAACATGCCAGATCAGAAATGGCGCATGCGTGATTGCGCCGAGCAGACTCATGCCGCAAAATTGAGTCAATCCTGGCCTATAGCGGCCAAAGCGCGACTCCTGATAGTACCACCCCCCTAAAAAAACCTCCCCTAGCCTGTCTAACATGCTCCGGATTAAGCATCTGATGGACAGGTGGGGTCCAATATGGGGAACAAACATCAAAGAGGGGCTGAACAGGAGGGCGCGGTATGAGGCTGGGACTAGCCACAAGTGGCTCAGGGGCAAAGCTCAGCACAGGCTACTCAGGGGCAGAGCTCGGCACTGATGGCTCAAGGGTGAAGCTTGGCACAGGCGGCTCAGTGGCGGAGCTTGGCACAGGCAACTCGAGGGCAGAACCCAGCACAGATGGTTCAGGGGTGGAGCTTGGAACATACAGCCCAGGAACAGGGCTTGGCACAGGCGGCCCCGAGGCGGAGCTCGGCCCTACGAGACCCAAGAGAAAGGTCAATGACAATCACCTGATGAAGCGAGTGGATGAGGACACCCGAGAGGCGAACAATAGTGACGCAAGGGGTGACTGAAGCGACTGGTGCACAAGGATTAGTATTGAGCTAACTAGCTCAGGTTCGGAGCTTACGGGCGTGGCGTGTTCAGGTACCGAACTAGGCAGCGCTAAGTGCTCAGGAATGGAGCCTACTTGCTCAGGTTTGGAGCTTACAGGCGTGGCGTGTTCAGGTACAGAGTTAGTCAATGCTAATTGCTCAGAAACGGAGCTTACTTGCTCAGGTTCGGAGCATATAGGCGTAGCGTGCTCAGGTACAGAGCTAAGTGGCACTAATTGCTCAGCAACGAAGCTTACTTGCTCAGGTTCGGAGCTTACAGGCAAGGCGTGCTCAGGTACAGAGCTAGGCAGTGCCAATTGCTCAGGAACGGAGCTTACTTGCTCAGGTTCAAAGCTTACGGGCACGGCGTGTTCAGGTACCAAGCTAGGCGGCGCTACGTGCTCAAGAACGGAGCTAACTTGCTCAGGTTCAAAGCTTACGGATGCAGCGTGCTCAGGTACAGAGCTAGGCGGCGCTAAGCTCTCAGGAACGGAGCCTACTTGCTCAGGTTCGGAGCTTACAGGCACGGCGCAGAGACATATGGAGCTAAGCAATGCTAATTGCTCAAGCACAGTGCTAACTTGCTCAAGCACGGTACTGATGGAATCATTAAGCTCAGGTAGGAGCTAGCCACTCGCTCATAGAGCTAAGTTGCTCTAGAACGGAGCTAATGTTTAAGGAATGCTCAGAGACAGCGTTAGGTACTCATGCTAGGGTACCATGCTAGGTACTCATGCTCAGTTACAGAGCTTAGCGCACTTGTAAATGAGGGTGATGGCTGGAAGAATGGGCATGTCTCAACCTTCCTGGTTTTAGATCAAATCAACACATCTGTGCGAATGGCCAGATTGCACAAGGCAGCCAGGGAGGCAAAAGTTAATTCTCCAGACCATCATCAAGACTCCTCTCAAAGACAGCCATGAGCAGCAGGTCATAAAAACCGCTCTCACTGGCTGCAGCGCAGAATTCCTCCACATACTCGGCCACGGACCGACTACCCTGGGTAATTTCAAACACACAGAGCGGCCCAGGTAGTCGAAGTCTGGCGTGGAGGGGATCCTCCAACCTGGGAGGGTCAGGAGCTTCAGCGGGGTCAAACCCTGATCCAAGTACACAGCTGGAGCCAGCAGTACTTGCATGGGTCAGAGAGGGCCACCATGCCTTCCACGCAGCTTAGCGGGGTCGGAATGCCACACCAAGTCCTTAACTTAGTCAGGGTTAATGGAAAGACCCCCAAGAGCTAAACGAGACACAATCAGCAATTGCCGACGCCGCATGCGAGAAGTGGAGACTTCCTTAAAGGAAGTCCCAGGAGCTAGCGCTGGGTCCTCGTTTGGCTGTAACTTTCTGTCACAAGTCACCATTCCAGAGAGAACCGTAAAAATGAATGAAGAAATATATAACGAGTTTTATTACCCAATCACAGTTAGCTCCAGATGGAATTAATGACCAAAAATAAATGGATAACTACCCATAAACAGACATGAGGTAACGGGTCCACTATCGAAGCGAGACCCAAGTCTCGAACGCTTGATCTCTAGTGTCAAGGGCGAATGTAATCTGAATGTGCCACACCCCTCGACACAGAGAAACGAGGAGGGGTAGAAAAACGGCAGAAGAAAGAGCCATAGGGAAATGGACACAAACAAAGGGAAACTCTATAAAGAGCAGGGTTAATTTAACTGGGTGAAAGAAAATTCCTGCAATAGCGCTCTAGGGCTTTGCAGGAGTGCAAGGGAAAAGAAAGAAAAAAACACTCCTATTAAAAACCAACTCTTGCTCCCGGACAGCGCATGCGCCGAGGGCAGTTCTGAGAGCAAGCAAAGCGTGCGATGACGTAAGCCTCTGGGAATTCCCCAAATACCAGAGGCTGCGCGAGGCGTGTAACGGTTCTACGGACAGTCCATGCAGTGTGAAACGAACGCAGAAGATGAACATGCAAAGCGGACCACAGCCGCACAGACACTGTGCAGTGCTGCATTCCAAGCCTCTGGGCATTCCCCACATCCAAGAGGCAGCGCGAGGCGAGTAACGGTCTCCAGACAGTCTGTGAGGCATGAAACGAACACGGAAGATGGACACGCAATAAGAATCACAGCCACAAAGACTACGGGTGCGGAACACGGACATTATTAGGGGAGAACTCAGCCCAACTAAGGACTGGAGGGTGAGGGAACATGCGAGGGGCTCGACGCTGCGATGGAGGGAGCAGAAAGCCGCTGGGGGACAGTGAGGAGACTGCATGCAAGTGACCAGGTATGCATGCAAAATAATCTTGCCCTTCCTAACTTTCTACGCCCTAGATCACCTTCAGTCACCTGACTGTACATTACTGGCAGTCTTCGAACCGTCAGCTCAGATCAGGGCTGGCGCATGCGCGATTGCGCCGAGCAGACCCATACCGCAAAAGTGAGTTGCAGCTGGCCTCTAGTGGCCGAAGCCTCACTCCTGATAGGAAGGACCTGAAGCGAGCAGTTAATGTGAGGAAACCCACCAACATCCCAGAGTTGAAGCTGTTCTGTACGGAGGAATGGGCTAAAATTCCTCCAAGCCAGTGTGCAGGACTGATCAACAGTTACAGGAAACATTTAGATGCAGTTATTGCTCCACAGGGGGGGTCACACCAGATAATAAAAGCAAAGTTTGACATACTTTTGCCACTCACTAATATGTAATATTGGATCATTTTCCTCAATAAATAAATGACCAAGTATAATTTTTTTTGTCTAATTTGCATAACTGGGTTCTTTTTATCTACTTTTATGACTTATAGAAATATAGAAAATTCTAAAGGGTTCACAAATGTTCAAGCACCACTGTAAATGATTACAGGTGTGGTCTGATTAGACACTGGGTCTTGCCACAAGAGGGAGTAAAAGTGCTTCCTCCCTGACCTATAATAAGTTTCTGAGGGGCTACTTTTTTGCCTTTTATAGAGGCATCTCTGGCAGTCAATGATATCTCATGGTGAGATCTCATGAGTATTGATGGTTGCCCAGTTGATAGATAGATGCGAGAGGGAGCGCATCAATGGACTGAGAGAAACACTATGCTCGTTTTGACAACATGCCCGCCATCTAAGCCGTTTCGACCCTAGCTGTTAGGAGGTGTTGGGAGTAGTAGTCCTGTGAGGTCTCACACACTCTCTCACACACACACACACACACACACACACACACACACACACACACACACACACACACACACACACACACACAGAGTGAACAGGCTCTGGAACACCAGTAGAAAGGATTGTTTGATCCATCGACAAGCTCAAGCAGCTCCCACAGTTTAATTATCCATCATTCAGACACAGGTGGCACCTTCAGTACACACCCCTGCCTCTGACCGGACCATTTCCAAGTGCTTAGCAGAAGGAAATTTGTTGGCATGGTGCTCATTACGCTCATTATGCCAGTCACTGTGGTGTCATGAATGAGAAACCCCGAACCGTATCGTCTTTAGCAATGAATCCAGGTTCTGTTTGGGATCTGACAACAGTCAGGTTTTAGTATGGAGGCCTCGTGGTTAGCGCTTCAATCATGCCTTTGCTGTGGAGAGACACACTGCCCCAACTGCTGGTGTGATGACCTGGGAGCCATTGTATACGACAGTCGGTCACCCCTAGTAGTGATACGAGGGACACATCTGTGGCCACATGTGTTGCCTCTCATGGTAGGGCTTCCAACTGGAATTTTTCAGCAGGATAATGCTCGCCCACACACAGCAGGAGTTTCAGTGGATGTCTCCACCAGATTGCAGCACGTCCTTGGCCTGCCTGGTTGCCAGATTTATCACTAATCGAGCATTTATGTTACCAGATTTGGTAACCTACGAGTGTGCAGGATCTACAGGACCAGCTGCAACATCTGTGGGCAAATATGCCACAGGTTACCATTCAGAATCTGTTTGCCTCCATGCCCAACCATATCTCATCTTGTATCCAGGATAGAGGTGGCCCAACAGGGTAACTAGAGCCACCTATCAATTGTACAGTTTTCCCCAATAAACTTATCCTCTCTCATATTGCAATCACATATATCATCATTAAATTCACACTCTTTCTTGGTGTATTATATATTTTTTTGTATACTTGGATTTTTCAGGACATTTGTATTAACATTTGGATGGCAATTGTATGCTTTGTTAGTGAATATTTATTTTATTTTGGTGTATTTTGAATGAAATTTGAAACAAAAGATTATATCAGTCAAATTAACTTAAAAACAGATAAATCAATTAATCAAAATATCATTTCATGATATTAGAAGTGATTCATACTTACATCCTTTCCCTCTCTCTTTAGAACTAAAATCTTCTCTATGAAAATGCAACTGAAAAATCACTGCTAAACATACAATGGTAAATATGAATGCTTCAAATGACAGGATCCAGACTGAAAAGAAGGAAAGTAATCTATGAACTTCCACAATGTTCAACATGCACACATATACAAACACAGAATTTTTAAGGACTGAAAACACACACTAGAAAAAGTTTCTCACACTATGTTTACTAATACTACTGGTACTACTTTCATAAAGGTTTCCAAATCCAAGGTACTTAATATTGCATAATATGCTATTGGTTTCAAACATAGTTACCTTCTAGTGCCCTAGGCTTGCTCAGTTTGGGATTGGACTTAGGTATTAGGAGATAATCTAAAATTGTAAAGTTGCTTTGAGACAATGCTCCATTGTAAAAAGTGCTATATAAATAAACCTGACTTGACTTGACCTTCTTCCAAATAAATATCCAGTTTGTTCAGACTTACCTCTGTTAGAATCTCTCTTGACAATTGTATTAGCAGCATAAATACAAAGCCAAATCAAGCTGAACAGAATCACCATAAAAGACAACGCAATGTGGAGGCCTGAGGAAAAAGTCATATAAGCTATCAATATATACTGCTGTTATTTTTGCCAAGAAATTTGCAGTTTCTAAATAAACAACTGAGTACTTCAGATGAATTTTAATGATTTGGTTCTCATTATTGTGATATAATTATATGTATATATTATTGTTATACAATATAATTAGACTTACATTTAAAAGGTCTTCCTTGAAAGCAGAAGCGGTGTAAAGAGAGGACAATCAGCAGTACCATGAGCAGAGATGGCAATACTGAAATGATCTGAAGGCTTACTGAAATAGCCAGATAGATATGATCAGACCATGGATTGAGCAGAGCAAAGAGTACACTTAATTGTATGAAACTGGAAAACTTACAGCCAAAGTATTCTTTAATGGCATGGACACAAAATGCAAGAAGAAAAATGTTACATGTTTCCAGAGCCAGGGTCAAGTGCATCTGAGAAGCATAGCCAGCTAGAAAAGAATGAGTGAAACCTTTAAAATGATTCACTGGTTTTTACACAAATATACACACCAAAACATAAGACCAGTCACGCTGATTACGTCTTTACAAATGCATTTCTAAAGGTCTGGGATATGTTAGAAATGTTAGATGGTAGAACAAATCTTAGTTGTTGCAGCTGATATGTTGCAGACAACCTTTTATGGCCAGATGCCTGGCTGTGAGAAAATTTTAAGGCTGCTTATGAGAGAAACGTATCGTAATGTATGAGGGTATGAGTCATTAAGGGTACCATCAAATTTATGGTACATTTAATGACTCATACCCTCATACATTACGATACGTTTCTCTCATAAGCAGCCTTAAAATTAATGACTACAAGTTACAGAGGTCACAAGGCAGCAAAGAAATATTCTACAAATCATATTTTGTGGTATTTTCACATATAATACAAGTAATACTTTAATATACAATAATATTAATATACCAGTAATAATAATTAACTATGGCACAACAATATACAGTAATATTACAGATTGTTAACTTGTACTGCACAAGCTAAAGTCATCATCAATAACGCTATTTTAACTCTCAGTTATAATGTATTGTTTGACATGAATCAGTGAATCATGAATCAATGAAAGGCACTTCCTTACCTGAGATAACAGCGCCGCTGAAATACACCACAGTGCCCACTGCAATTGCTGTTTTTATATGTTGAAATATTATCCATGCATTGGGAATGTTATCAAATGAATCTATATCAGAGAAAAGAAAAACAGAGGAAAAGAAAAAAAAATAGAGTGAGCACCAAGATGGGAATTAAGGTTGTTTATGTAATTTGTCTATTTTCTTTTTTCAAGAAACTAATCATAAGGTATGCGAGGTAGATTTAGATACATCAGAAGATGCTTTTGCCAATAAATGGAACAGCATGGTGGCACTCGCTTCACAGCTCTAGAGATCCCAGGTTTCATTCCTGGTCCGGGCTGTGTGGTGTTTGCATGTTCTCCCCATGTGCTTGTGAATTTTCTCCAGGTACTTTGGTTTCCTCCAACATTTCAAACGCCTGGTCAATTGGTCTTTTTAAATTAGCGCAGTGTGAGTGTATTGAGCCGGAGAAAGTGGGATAGTTGTGGCAGGAGAGGAAGGGTATAAAGCCAAGTCAAATATGTGGACCAGATCCACTGTGGGGACCTCTAATGGTAGTAGCCGAAAGGAAAAGACCATCACATGGAAACAAACAGGCAACTGGTCAATAACCGAGGTGTGAGTGTATACTAACCGGGCTTCCTAGTAGTGCTAGGGAAGTTTTAGTGTCCAGAAGGTTGTAATTATCAATGTGTTCTTGGTTTTTATTGTGAACATGAATGGTAATGCAGTTTGTGTGTTTCAGGATACTGGTATGTTGTCTGAGAATTTACCTTTGGATACATTTAATATTTTAACATTAGTTAATTACATAAACTTTTTCTTACTAGGGTGAACATGCTCACTGGTAGCATACGGCATAGGGAATAGTCTGTGAGCGAAGGCCAGAGAGATAACAGAAACTGTGTACTGTGCCCTGACGGTGTCAAGAAAGACAAAAGGAAGAAAATAACTCCATACCCAAAGCTGTCTATGGTCAGCAGGACAATGGAGGTTACCAATTTTACAATGCAATATTGGGACCAAAGAAATATTTCATTCTTTGTCACAAAACTTGAATAATGCATGAGTTTGTGTCTTCACAATGTGGGTGTGGTCTGCATGCCAGCATTAATACAATAGTGAAGCATGACTTCAGTACCTGGTTTAATTTTAGTTTTCATCTGGGGTCCCAGAAGTGGATCCAAAGCCACAAATGAAGCCAGAAACCACCTCAATTTCAAGTGTTTTCAATTTTCTTTTATTACTCTGAACAAACTTTGCACTTCACACTCATAATTCTCAGTCTGTGTTGTTTCTGAACAGTTCTCAAACTTGCTAAACTTGTTTAGTTTGCTTTTCCTCTAAACAATATAAAAGCATGCTATTATATATAGCAGCACTGACTCACATTTGGCGGCGTGAGCACCTGCAGCGCAATTGCACGTGTCAATCTTTACCGGGCTTTAATCTTTAAAATTCGTGACACCATTGGATTCGTATCGCCCTGCTAGTTAACGTCATTTCGGACACTTGTCCATTTCAATTGTTTGCTGGCTTTTGAGGGACACTGGTACATTCTGGGGATGCTAAGATCTCCAGATGAGGGCTGCTAAGAGGTAGCCCAGGTAAGTTAGGGCCCTAGATAGAGCAGGGACAGTGTTTGTTTATTTTCTTTTATGTTTTGCTGGGCTTCTCTGGCGGCTCTGAGCCTCGGCTCTGCCTCTCTCCCTCTCACGTTTCATTTTTTCATTTCCTTCGGTCATGCTGTACTCCAGTGAGTGTTTAACCGGGAGTATATGCAGTACGACACCCCTTCTTTTCTTTTGTCATTTTATCAGCTATATTTACTCTTTGAGTTTTCTAAGTCCGTTCTCTTGACTCCATGCGCCCGTGCCACACTCCAGTACACTTTTGGCCGGGAGTAAGCATGGTATGTGTTCGCGGGAGCCCCGCTCAGGTTTATGCGCACCGCTCATGCGCAGACCCGAAACGCCAGTGGCGCAGCGTGAATACGAGCTTACAGCGTTCCTTTCTTTCTTTAACAGTTTATTAGTTCATTATTATACAAGTCAATTTCCTTTATGTCATGTTTCAGTTGCGGTTAGAGGAATCATTAACCATTATCATATAATATAATATAATTAGTTTATTATATTGTCTTCTGAAGCGTAGGTCATTAGTGTGCAAAGAAATGGAGAAATAAGACAAAAAAACTAACTTTTTTTACCTTCTTTTGACCATAAGATGAAAGCCACACACATACAGATATTTGGGCAGAGAATCAGAGTAGCTTGTATCATCAATCCTGTTTTGCCCGCAACTGAAAAAGTGACAATATTAATAGTGCTTATACTGCTGTGACTTATATTATTTTATAATCATTTGAAAAGATTGAAAACTGGGACATACCTTTCTTTCTCAGCAGGTCGAACGTAGGAAACCAGAACAGCACTGTAATCAGTAGTGCAGCCAGAAGCAGCACTAATACTGATACAAGCGATAGTGAGAAGTCTGCAAATATGAAGCAACATATATGTAGGTGTGTTTCATAAACAAGTCTTGAAGAGCTTAAACATCTATTAAAAATTAAAAATAACAAACAAACAAAAAAAACACATTACCTGCACTCTGTAGAACTACAATGCTACGTCCTGACATGTTAGTGTGGATCTCACATATGAATTCTCCATCATCTTCCACTCTTACTCCCTTCAGCTTTAGAGAGAAGTTTCCTTTTTGGATTTCACTAGTCAAGAACTCAGCTCTTCCCCGATAGCTCATATGAGAAGCGTCCGTGACATTGCCGTTGTTCTGAAAAAGTAGGACAAGGACGTCTCCCTCTGTCTTTTGCCATGTCACTTCATCTATCTCGTGAGTTTGTACGCGAGAGTCTACAGAGCAGTTCAATATCAGCTCTTCACCTGCAGAGGCAACAATGGTCTGATCTGACTCTGTTAACATCAGATGATATGAAAAAGAAGGACAGCAATGGAATAACTGATGCAAATCATCATAATAACACAATTTGCATTTTTAACCATCAAAAATTTACAGGAAGATGTTCTCGGAAAATATCACGCACTTAGCATGCCCATGCCACATTTTACATCACTCAATAGATTTTACATCACAAATATAATTACCTACCAAGAGTTTTAGTTTCCACTGCAGTTTCACGTGAGGCTGTATTGACTTTACATCTGTAAACTCCAGAATCCCCTTTGATGGTGAAGTTTTTGAATAAGTTGGAGAGGTTTCCCTTTGATGTCACATCTGGAACAAGGTCATCTATCACTCTAAATGATGAAGTCTGGGGATCTTCTCTGCTTGTTTCTTCACCAAAAGGCTCTGGGTTAATTTTTCCCAAGTCCTCCTGCAGACCCTCCAGAGACCCAGGGTTTTGAGCAAAGCATGACAGGATGACTGTGTCTCCTTGCTGAGCCACAACTGGACCAGAGAGGCCATGAAGATGGAGACCTGCATTAACACATAAGCAAACAGCAGGTCTGTAAGAAAAAGTTTAAATAAACCACCTATCCAACTAAAGGTATGCGCCATTTAACATCCATCCAATCAATATCTGCTTGCTTTAACGGCCGAGGTCTTAAGAATTATAATAGAATAGAACAGAATAAATTTAGTGTCGCTGAGTAAACAGTGTTACAAACAATGTTTAAACAGTGAAATTGAGTTTAGCATCCTCTCCAAGGCAAGTGATAGTGTGCAATTCGTCAGGGTGGGGGGTGTGGAGGATCCTGTACCGGCTCATCGGGATGGATGGGTCGGGTGAGGGAGGGGGGTGATTGCTTTCACAGCCTGAGGGTAAAAGCTGTATTTAAGCCTGTTAGTCTTTGTTTGTAATTGGCAAAATTTCTAGAGGGGAGGGGGGGAACAAACAATGTCCAGGATGTGTGGTGTCCTTTGTAATGCAAGTAGCCTTTTTCTGGAGTCGGCTCATGTAAATGTCACTGAGGGGGGTAGTGAGGTTCCAATTATCCTTTCAGCCTCTCTCAACACCCGCTGTAGGTCTCTCCGGTCTCGTGCTGTACAGCTGGCAAACCAAACTACACAGCAGTAGGTCAGAAGGCTCTCGATGGTGACTCTGTAAAAGTTCACCAGCAGGTGCCGAGGAAGGTGGGAGAGTTTCAGCTTTCTGAGGAAGTAGAGTCTCTGTTGTGCTTTCCTCACTTGGTGTTGTGTGTTGGAAGCCCATGTGAGGTCGGCAGAGATGTGCACACCGAGGAACTTAAGGCTCTCCACTCTCTCAATCTCCTCTCCATTAATGCAGAGAGCAGTGGGCTCGGTGCGTGGGAATCTTCTGAAATCCACAACTAGTTCCTTGGTATTGCTGGGGTTCAGATTTAAGTTCTTGTCCTGACACCATGCTGTCAGATGCTGGACCTCCTCCCTGTAGGCTGACTCATTGTTGTTTATTATCAGACCTACTATGGTGGTGTCATCAGCAAATTTAACAATGGTGTTGGAGGTGTGAATTGGAGAGCAGTCGTATGTGAAGACATCTGTTTTATATACACTCATTGACCAAAAAATAACTCACCAAGAAGGAGTTGTTGGAATCGAATGAAACTTTATATGTAGGAATGTAATGATGTGATATGTAAGTGATTACAATATTAGAGTGAAAGTTTATTGACAAAAACTGTACAATTGAAAGGAGGCTCTATTACCCTGATGGGTCACCTCTAGCCTGGGTACAAGATGAGATATGGTAGGGCATTGGAGGCAAAACAGGTTTCTTATGGTACCTTTTAATTTTATGCTCTCTTGTGGTAAGGTCCAGTGTCTAATCAGACCACACCTGTAATCATTTTGCATATCTGCCTGAGACAGAACTGCATGACGAGTTTTGCAGCAATCCGACATTTCTATCTGGGTGTTGTTACGATTCGCCACGGTCAGGGCAAACCGAATAAGAATGGAAGGTTATAGGACCCAAGTGCAGGAAGCTCCTGAAGGAACAAATTATAATAAATATATAAATAACCAAATGAAATAGAGAAATATGTGTGAAAATACATACACACACACAACAGGAAAAACTAAAGCTGTGCCCCGATACGATCCCAGCTGGGGTTTAAACCCTGAGTGCCAGCTTTTAGGGGCGAACATGTCAACAAGCCACAGGACTGCTGCTGTAAGCACTTCCTCACAAAAGGACTAATAGGCCCAAGGGAAGATACAGGAACCGCAAATAGCGGCCTAAAAAAATAAAGTTCTTAATAATTACAAGAGCAGAAGCGATTCAACGTGTGGACGTGATCAAAAAAATGAATCCGCTTTCAAACAGTGAGCAGAGTTGCACACCTGGAGCATCTGTAATCATTTACATAACTGCCTTAGACAGAACTGCATGCTGAGTTTTGCATTTCTCTCTGGATGTGTTATTTTTTTCTCAATGAGTATATTTCATAGACAACGTGTGAAATTTGGAATTGTATATTATGCCTATAGGCAATATATAGACTATGCAACATTTTAAGGCAAAGTGATTTTAATATGCTATATACTTTCCCTAGTTGTATATAATACCGAGGCCTTATACAGAACGACAAGGAGAAAATGCGTGAAACATTAAGCTTTTTTTACTTTTCTCTCCCATTTTTGGCACTCTCTGCATTCTATACAATGCCTAATTTCACACATGGCCTGTAACATATACATCTTATTTATGGCCAAATGTCAGAAAACTAGTACACCTGCTGACAAAAAGGAGAATTGCATGTATGAAAAACTTGTAAACATGCTAGTGTTCCACTTACTTTTGTTGTGTGTTCAAGTTTTAGATTTTATACAAAGAAAGAAAAATAGCAGTATTGTAGAGTACTGTATGAAATGTTTTCCCATTTAGTCTTAATTAATATTATTGCATTCTAGACTCCATAGGGGTGTTCCCGGTGCTAGTGTGCACTTTTATTTTGCAAGTTTATTTAGGCTTTTATGTGTGATATTGTTTATTGTCAGTGTTATTGTTTAAAATAAAACATTATGGAAAAAGTGTCTAAGCTATTATTTGACACAATGGCATCATCCAGTCGACGGCCATTTTGGTCATCTTCCTGTTTTATAGAATTTAACATGGACGTTAAACAGCGCATACATGTACTGAATTTGAACATTATTCACGTGCCCTTTGTGAGACATAACAGCAGTGCGTTTGCTGTAATACATTAAGGTCTGTAGCTGTACATTTTAATAAATCACACTGTAATAAAAGCTCTTACCTTCAAATCCAATGGCAAGTTGAAGCAGCAAAAGCAATGACAAATACATCTCCATTATATCTAGCAACACATGCAACCTCCTTTGTGGTTAGATGTATCTGTCATGTATCTGTCATTTTTCCTTGGTGTGACACTACCAAATTAGTCAAACGATTGAACACTATGTAAACAGGCACAGACCAGCCAATCAGGAGCAAACAAATACTTGCCTGTTAAACTACATTCCTTAAATCAACAATCCAGTTATAATTGAAAGGACTGGCACCCTTGAGCCAAGTGAATTCTGGTATAGATTATTGTCATGCAGGTTTCAGTAATGAGAACTTGGGAGAGATTACTGCCTCTGGCAAATAATATGGAATCACCACACTTATCAGGATGTTTACCCAGCTTTTCAACTTTATAGCA
This sequence comes from Ancistrus triradiatus, assembly GCA_025084515.1. Taxonomy (NCBI): domain Eukaryota; kingdom Metazoa; phylum Chordata; class Actinopteri; order Siluriformes; family Loricariidae; genus Ancistrus; species Ancistrus triradiatus. Next base: position 144,659 of record JAJAGP010001896.1, read on the forward strand.
AATAAACATAATGAATACAGTTTATCTGAACATCTTTCATTTCCTGTTCAAAAGTCTCTATTTGTAGGAGCTTCCGGAGAGACGTTGTGCATATTTTCAGTGAGTCAATCATCTGGTCAGTATTAGTACTGTGCATGAACCCCCTGCAAAGTGGCAACGTGTGTTTGCTTGTTGGGTTTGTAATCACAGTCTGCAAAGGCACACTGCCAAAGATCTTTGGTTGTTCTCTATGATAACTCCCTCAGCCACCAGCTATCCACCTACAAACAAAAGCCGTGAAGTCGTTTGAAAATTTAGCTTGACCTTCCAAATCTCAAACTGCATTAGTCTCCATGTTGACTGTCCTCCTAATCCAGTTATGGCTCAGATAGGAGGTACAGGTAAAATACTAACATGGAAACTTGCTCATCTCTAGGAATATATTGCTTGAAACCTAATAATATTGTGAGACAGCAAGCGATTCAATTTCATTATACAGCACTAAGGTCAAGCAATGAACTGTACAAATTGATCTCTGTGGAGGGGGATCTTTTTACCAATGCACGAATAGATGCATCATCAAGCATTTTAAATGTTGTGTTTTAGCCAGATCGGTAAGTTAAAGATGTTAGTCAATAATGCTTTTGTTATTTTGCTAGGTCAGTATGTGATTTAGTAATATGGAATATGATATGGATCATGCTAAAGTAAGTATTCGTTAGGTAGTAGGCTAAAATTTGGGCTATAGTACTTTCAGCCTAAATAACATACTTTATTCATTGTGTTCCATGTAGCTGTCTTCGTTGCTGTGTAAAGAATTTCCAAAAATGGAATGTTTGAAAGGAGGCTAGATACTGTATGAAGCTATAGGTGTCATATATTAACACATACACATGCAAATAGGAAGTAAACAACTCCTGCAGTGGTGCATAAGGGTAAGCTGGGGAACAAGATCCTTATAGATCTGTGATTTTAGTATCTGCATTAATAAATTCTGTGTGAATTATTGTCACTGTAGCACACGTAAAGCAGTTGCATGCTTCTATACTGCAGTTATTGAAATTATTTTATGATGCACAACAAATTTAACATAATGAATCATGGATTAGCCAACCACTATTTAAAAAAATGAACAAAAATAAAATTAAGAATCTCCATTTTATATACGCGCACACACGCCGATGCATTATGTTATGTCTTCGGTGGTAGTGGACAGAGACCTCTATCCGTGATTACCCCAGAATCAGAAAGCTATACAGGAGGACTGGTGACAACAATTTTTATCTTGGGATGACACAGAAAAGTGACACTGAGGTTGAGTTTCTGAGGTTCCACCCAATAAGGTTTTTTACAAACTTTTAAAAAATTGTATTTAAAGTTGTATTTATTGATTAATTACTTCTCATTGTTCCTTCTTCTGTCAATTACATGTTCTGGAATCAGTACATGATCACAGTACATAGCTTGCCTTAGTAGTGCTGTTTAAATGTAATATTTTAATAATTCTGCAGACATGATATCTGGAATTGAAACATATTTCTTTGAACCAAGCATTGACTGAAAAGGAAAGAATCCCATTTACTCAATAACTGCTCTTGACCAATTCTTTAAGGTTTTAATTGATAATTATTTTTACTAGTAAACATATCGTCATAAATACTTTGGCTCACTTGATTATGTTGTGTCCATATTCTTAGGACGTTTGGGGAAATTTTTGCTGCAAGCTTGGCCCAAGGAGGTCCACCACCAAATTTTATCTGTGACTGGTGCTACAGTTACCTTGCCACAGGAGATTCTGACAAATTGATCCTTACCTCGGACGATGTCACAGATCAAGAAACCAGAGAATTGATCAGTAAAATATATGTTATGAGGTAAATGTCATTATACACTAAATATTACATTTCATTTATTTAGTTTTGTCCATTGCAATAAAGTGACGTTTCAGGTTACAAGAGCCATTCCTGAAGACCTACCCCACCTTACCGTACGCCCTGTGGACATACAGGTGTCATATGCATAGACAAAAAGGAGGAAATTTTAAGGTTTGTGCTTAAATATGAGAAATGATTACTCTAAACTTCTTGTTAATGACTTCATCTAGTTAATTGTGTATTGTTTATACATTTCACTGGAACTTTCCAAAGGCAAAGCCAGAAAAAGATTTGTACATTAGAGGCACTATTTAGAATTTTTTTTAATGTTTCATTACCATTGTACTGCGCTCTTTGGCCTGACTTTTGGCTTCAGCAGGTTTGGAGCTCTACAACCTGCAAAGGGTGATGGAGCTAATCACTGAGCTTTGCCGGCCCTTGTTATGTAGGGGCTAATGATATAGGCCTTCGCTAGTCAGAGGTTACTAAGGCTAATTTTGAGAAAATGCTGGTAACAAAACAGTGTCCTAATAAGTGACAATGAAGGATCTAACACTGAAGGGGAGCCCAATACCAGAATTCTCACAGATCTAGCAATCCTTCAGTGGCTCACTGGCCAGGCACACATACCGATACTACTTAGGGAGAAAAGCAGCTCTGAACTTTACACAGGGATTAACCATGATTGATACGGAGTCTCATGAAGTTTGTTTTCCAACCGTCGGTGCCTGTAGCAACACTAACATTCTCAACTGCACGCATGAAATCTTACAAGGTAAAATGGAATGACTCTCGCACTGCATTTTGGCAGCACTTTTTTCAAAAAAGTGAAGATGGTGCTTGTAGGGTTTTACTGACCAGGGGCCGGATTCACAAAAGCTTTCTTAAGAAAAACTTGAAGGTTCTTAATACAAACACTAAGATGTTCATAAGAATGTTCTTAAATGCAATTCTCGAAAAAAAAAGGTTCAAATATCTTCTTAAGAAAATCATAATTATTTTCTTGAAGATTTTTTTAAGAAGCTGTAAGCTCTTCGTTTTCTTATGTAGACCACGTTGCATTTTACAGCTTACAATGTACTGCGCAAGACACTTTTTGGAATTGTATCCAGTGTTATTTCCGGTATTAGTTTACTCCTTTCTGAGGACGGCAAAACGGAGAAAATTTAAATCAAGCGTTCAAAAAACTTCAGCAAACAATAAAGAAGTGATGGTGGAAGAAATAGCCGGCTTTACCATAAACCTTCCTTATGTAGACTTTTGTATGTTAAGGACGTCCTTCCCTCAAAAGGCTTTTAATCATTTAAATTAAAATGTAAGCCTTATTTCCAGTAACTAAATTGTTTAAAGTTTTAAACTTCAGTGCTTCCCTTCAACTCTTACAGCCTAAGACAAGGGTGAGGTTATCTTAAGGTTAAGAAAACATTTCAGAATGTGTTCAAGAATACCACTCATTCTTGGAATTGTTCTTAAGAACAGAGTTAAGAAAAACAATAAGATGATTCTTAACAAGTTATTTGAAGAATAACAACCTTTCGTAAGTAAGAATGAAGTTAAGAGAAATCACACATTTACGATTTTCTTTCTTAAGAAACTTTCATGAATCTGCCCCAGATTTTGTTCAAGAGTTAACATTACATTACAAAATGGTTATTCTTTGTGTTCAGGGAGTGTTTAGAATTCATTCTGTTCATTTCTATGAAAATAACTACATCAAAATAGCAAATGTGTATTAAGATTTATAGACTGTTTCTGTAAAAGCACTTGTTCACATTTTTCATTTTTCCTCAGTACTTTATACACTATCCAAAGTGCAAGTAAATATCTCTTAGTCAGTAAGTACATCTATACATACAGTACTGTGAAAGCAACACTTTCTTGTTTTAAGAAGTAGTTGATATGCTGGTAGCTATTTTGAAGAACAAAGTTTGGTTCCCGATTTCTCCAGCCATCACATTAATTTATTAAATTCTACCACCAGCATGCTTGATGGAACTTGATTACAAATAACACAGGGTTTCTCATGGTGAATTTTGAAAATACTTGACATTCACTACTTTATTAATGTTAATTGTATTTACTATATTATCAGTCTTTATTAGCAATTACTGACCAGATTCAAATATTTTCATGCATGCCTAATACTTCGGCACAGCACAGTATATTCTGAAAATATTGCAACTTAAATGTCAGTTTGCACGTTTACTGCTCTTTAGGTTGTTATAAAATGGCAAGGAAATTATTCACTTGTACCATGTTGAAATAAATGTCTCTATCAAAGCAGTCAGACAAAGTGGGGTAAACTGAAGATCGCAGCTGCTCCATTTCTTGGCCTAAATTGGATGTCAATCTCTGGTACTTCAACTCCACTCGATGTGCCATCTGGAATGATGGTACTTTCCCAGGCAATGCTATAGAACTCTGAATTCTGCAAAACATTAAAAAAGAGTGTTTAAAAAAAAAGTAAAAATGTAAGTGTCTGCAAGTGTCATGCGGTAATTACTACCATACCGTCAAGATTTTCGTGATTGGCACAGGGGTTTTGCATTTGCCTCACAACCCACAACTGATTGGGAGTCACATTTTCCTCTGTTCAGAGTGGGTGATCCCATCATTCTTTGAATGTCAGCTTTTAGGTGAGGGAGAAAGACATACTGAACACAAAATGTGACCATTATTGGAGATATCAAGGAATCCATCCTCTAGACTGTGTAGATCTGTCGATTCTGAAAGATTATTTGAGTCTGATCTACTACAACACTAGAACCTGTTCTGTGGTGGTATTATGGGAGTCCTGACTGTTGATGAATGGGAAGGCTCCCACCACATGCAGGGAAATGGACTACAGTCTGTAATTGTAACTATAAAGTGCTCCTATATGGTAAGTGGAACTGAAATAATGGACACTGAATGTAGATACTAGGTGTACCTAATAATGTGGGTGTACAGTCATATGCAAATATTTTAACAGATTATTTGGACAAAATATTTGGACAGATTTTTGGACAGATTACACTTTGTTGAACACCCTCTACAGCGAACAAAACTTTTCTGCAAATTTAGGGCACAATTGCAGAGCTATGGTATAAAGAAAATACATAAAATGCGCACAGCCAAATTGTTTTATTTTTTCATACTATGTTACATTCAGCAAATAAACAGATGCATGTTCTCCACAGAAGACAACAAGATGGAGTTTGACCAACCATTTTCATATTACTACATATAACAATTCATTACAAATATACTTTTATTTTCCAGGTTTACTTTTCTGGTAACGGTAGGATGTTTTTGCTAAAACCAGGGATGCACAACTCTGATCTAGCTTGGAGTTTTACCTTCTCACACTACCACTGTCTATCAACTACCAGCTTTAGCAGGTGGTTTGAATGGGAAAACATCCGAACTGGTTTGTGGACCCCTGGCTAAAACAGTAACATACTAAAACAATTTGTGGATGCTTTTTCTGGACACAAAACTGCCCCGCCCTGTTCCCCGAACAGAAAACCCGACGTTCTCCACTCCTTCATCGCCTCTTACTGTGTAACACAGCATAATACTGACATATAACACAATATATTTCAATTATTTCTACATACTACTCATGACTGACTTCAGTGCATGGGAACATAAAATATTTATTAATTTAAAACAAAAATAAAATGCTGCATATGCAAAGATTTGAGCACCTATTGATTTACTGTATTTTCTGTCAATTAGAAAATTGCCATGCACTGACTGATAGGGTGTCCAAAGTTGCAAATATTACTTTTATTTTATTTTCTTCCTATATGTTAAATTCAGCACATTCATTTTGTGTATTAACTTGCAGAAATATGCCGTACCTATCTTTGTTTCATGCACATAGCTTATTTTCACTTGGAAAAGATATTACTTGGAAACATTTGATCAGGAGTGCCCAAACTATTGAATAAAACAGTATAAATCCAAACCTAATCATAACCACATAGTATGTAAATACCTTTCTAGAATAGTCATCCACTCCACCAAATATGATGATT